>JANTQJ010000202.1:0-22637 GCA_032989685.1 Arthroderma sp. PD_2
AATTTCTGATGGCCTGATGGCCCTGACGTGTCCGCGAGTGCCTTGAGGTCGCGTTCCAAGGATTCCTTCTGGTGTTTCGCACTGCGTACTTTGTAAAACTCATCAATTGCAGTAGCAACTGCGCCGAGTTCACCGAGAACGGACGTTTCCTCTAGTCCGGTGTTGATCGTCTTGTTTAGGTCGGAGATTTGTGATAGCTATGGGGTTGAACAATTCCTTGTTAGCTGCGCAGTTCATTTAGACGTAGGTGGGGGAATACGGATAGCTACCAGGTGATTGGTCTGCCGTATTTCATCAGGCGTTTTCTCCAGACGACGCTGTGCTGAATCTATCCGTCGGTTGCATTCATCGATGTATTTCTGCATATCTCGCAAGTAGTCATATTCAAACCCCCACTTGGCTTTATCGTGAGACGAGGCGGCATCGTACTCGGTCTTCAGGCCTTCGTTATGCAGCTTTGGACAGGGTCCCAGGTCCTGTTTCGTGTTGGTGAAGAGGTCGTGAGGACATGTGCCGGCGAGATATGACCGGCAGACTTTGGGATCTGTGATCGGAACCTGGGCATTTCTGCCAGAACTGGGTCCTCCGATCAGCTGGTCAGCTAAGAGAGACGGCGTGTTAGCATCTGAAGCATCTAATCTGATATAGGGAGCCTACCTCCCATGAGCTGCTCCAGCAGTTTGCGCTGCTCTGCAGCCATCGCGCAGATCGACTGGCAAATGCGTAGAGAAAAGTAGAACGTCGGCAGCGCGTAGAACCAGGATGTCCTGTCCCTCGTCGCGAAAGCAGTTTTATCCCTTGAATCTATCTCGATATCTCGACATCTCGATATCTTCCTCTATTCGAAAGCTTTCTTCTTAGCCGCGATGATTACATAAGCTGCCATTTAGCCGCGCTTCAAGATCGCGAGACGCAAAAAGCTGGAGGATCTTCGACTTCTCGAGGGGATGACGGCGGTTTCGATTCTTCGTCGACATGCTGGGATGACACGCTCTCCGCTTATCCTGCTGTGCACGCTTGTTGCATTTCTTCTCTTCTCTGTCGCCAATGCGTCCGACTACCACGAGCAGCTGGTGCTGCATCCGCTTCCGCCATCAAACCTCCTAGCGTCATTCAACTTCCGTAGCAACGAGTCCAGCATCGCGTTTGAACAGCAGAATTACCGCTATTTCCCACGCTCGTTGGGCCAGATACTGCAGCATGCGCATACAAAGGAGCTGCACCTACGATTTACCACTGGACGATGGGACCCGGAGAACTGGGGCGAGCGGCCGTGGCATGGTTTCAAGGAGGGGGGCACTGGAGTAGAGCTGTGGGCTTGGATAGAGGCCCCAGATGCTGATGCGTATGGATATATCAAGTCCCCAAGGCTGCTAGACCATTTGACGGCTAACACAAGCTACTCCAGCGCATTCGACAAGTGGATTTCACTCACGCAATCACTTTCCGGTCTATTCTGTGCATCTATGAATTTCATCGACTCTACAAGGACGACCACCCCTTCTCTCACCTTTACCCCTACTGGGAATCATGCAACACCCGGCGAGAACCTCCATCTTCTACATGGCACTCTGCCGGGCGAGGTTGTATGCACGGAGAACCTGACCCCTTTTCTGAAGCTTCTGCCTTGCAAGGGTAAGAGTGGCATTTCCGGCCTCTTTGATGGTCATAAGCTCTTTGACGCCTCATGGCAGAGTATGTCCGTCGACGTTCGACCAACTTGCGAGAACAAATCTGACTGCCAGGTTGAGATCGAACAGACCGTCGATATGGTCCTTGATCTAGATAGGTCAAAGCGGGCACGAGGTAAGAGAGTCGCGGTTTTTCTACCAAGGACTTACGGCTTACTCCATTGAATGATGCTAACCGGTACATTTTAGACAACCCGATCCCTCGCCCTGTGCCTGCTGAGGACTTGATTTGTGATGAATCAAAACCCTACCACTCTGACCACTTTTGCTATCCAGTTGGTGCCTCTCACTCGCAGACTTGGAGCATAGAAGACGTGTTTGGACGTACTATTCCCTCCAGTTGCCCCTTAGGCAAAGATGATGCGCAGGTGGTCTGCGTAAACGTTCCAGACAGCATAGAAGTACTACCGACCCCTGGAGCGGTTGAAGCGCGTGCGCCCGACGGAAATTCACGGTGTTATTCACTACATTCCAACCGGCCTTTCAATCTGGTCGTTCCCGCGCAGCAGTCTGCCTCTAGCGACCCCTTGAAGGAGCCAGTGGTGCATTTGGAACGGACCATCATTGGCCATGGGCAGGAACGCGGCGGTCTCAGATCTATCTTGACGAACCCTTCTAAAACCGACACTGTTGACTTTGTCTACTTTGAAACTCTGCCCTGGTTCATGAGGCCATTCTTGCATACCATGAAGACACAGTTGAGCCATCATTCGGGTCCATCGGCCGAAGTGCCGCCTTCGGATATCATCAAGAATGTATTCTACCGCCCTGCCATCGATCGACGCCGAGGAACCCAGCTAGAACTGGTTTTGTCCGTCCCGCCAGCCTCAACCGTCACGCTGATATACGAATTTGAGAAGGCCATCCTACGATATACGGAATATCCACCAGACGCCAACCGAGGCTTTAATGTAGCTCCCGCCATCGTTCGCGTGCTGAGCAGCAACCATCAAGTGTTACGGTCCTCCCCCGTGTACCTGCGTACGACAAACCTCCTTCTACCACTTCCGACCCCTGACTTTAGCATGCCTTATAATGTCATAATCCTGACAAGCACAGTCATTGCACTCGCATTCGGAAACATATTTAACGTCATTATCCGCCGCTTTGTCGCGGCGGAAGAGGTCCCTCGGCGAAATATCAGGATACTTATATTAGGGAAATTGGCTGCATTAAAAAGCAGATTCGGCATAAAGTCTGAAAAGGTAGCGTAATAGGTCATTTAGAGGAGTTCACGTTCATCGTGGTCATTTGCCTAAGCACATCTTCTATACCCAATGAATGATACTATCGTAAAGCTGGCAGCCATTCCTCTTACCACGATCCATCCTTCAAAATCCGGTCATTTAGAAAGACAAACATAAAAATAATCGTGGACATTAGCCGGTATTAATAGATTTAATATGAAAAACAAATAGCCTACCCAAGGGCCACCAATTTTATCCCAAAACGAGCTCCATCCTTGCCATTAGTCCTTGCGGGCATTATTCATAGCGATAGCAATAATACATGCCACCACCGATATTATCCTGCTGTGCTTTTCTCAAGAGCTTCACTAATCTCCACTTGATCAGCCCATGTCCCGGAGGAAGCAACCGGCGATAGAAGATCTGGAGCTCGACCTTTTGCTGACGTGACACCGGTTTCCCCTTTATCAGCCGCCTGCTTTCCAGCACCAGGTAATGCAGGAAATTCATCCTGTGCCGTAATCTCAGGCGGAGGTGCGGGATTGGACATTTCAGCATTCGGGCCATCTGCATGTCGGCCTCTTCCACTGCCATCAGCACCAGCACCAGCACCAGCACCAGGGCCACCGCCTCTGCGCCATTGACCTCGCCCTCCCCGGCCACCTCGACCTCGGCCTCGATCTCCAAAGCTCGAGTTTGATGGATTCTCCCAATCTCCCGCTGGAGCTGGTGAGCGCCTCTGCGGTAGGATGAGCCCCCTCTACCACGTTCTGCAAAAGTATCTATCGACTTCTCAGCATCCCACTCGCGCCCTGTCTGTGAATTCAGCTTTCTCTGTCGATTCTTCTCGCGCTCGCTGAGCATTACACGGCGGTTTTGTCGTTCTTCCAGTCTCTTTGCGAGTGCTATTTTCTCACGCTCGTGGAAAGACGCCTCATCTGCTTCGGCGCGCGCATGGGCAGCCGCCTTTTTGGCAGCGGTAATTTTCGCAGCAGCCATACGCTCTGATAGCTCTTCTTCAGTCAACTTAGGCTAATGTAGCAGTAAAGAGTTAGCTTTGAACTGTCTCTTAGATATACAAGGGTAGATTACCTTTTTCACTCCTCCTGTTCGACTGCGGTCGCCTCGTACGGCTGGAACCTTTTGCGCCGCCGATTCTTTGGCCTGCTCTTCGTCGGCAGCAACATCTCCATCGCCTTCATCTGCTTTGTCCCCCTCTTCGGCTTCAGTTGGTGAGTCTTGCTGCTTTGCCTGGGGAGCGACTTCAGCCTCTCTGGGCTGCTGAGCGGGCTCCTCGACTTCAGCGGGCTGAACAGGCTGAACAGCGACCGCCGAATCCCCAGGTTCGGCGGCTTTCTTATGAGTGTCAGGCTTCAATCTCCTTGAAAATCCGTTCCCTCTCCCCCTTCCGCGGCCATTACCGCCTCGCTTACGGTATGATGGCACCTCCTGCTGCTCTTGCGGGGGCGGTTCGTGCTGGGCCAGCGCTGGGGTTGTATCCCGGTCTGACGGCGTCTCCTGCTGTGGTGTGGGCTGATACAGCTCTGCTTCGGGCTCGTGGACTGGCTCATGGACTGGTTCATGTTGCGATGCGACTGGGACCAGGTCGTCGTCAAACAGGTCGTCGACTCCGCGGGTTTGCGCAAACTCATCCATAGCTGCAGACAAGGCGAGGACGGACGGACGGAGCACCTATGGAGCGCTCGGAGGGAGAGTGAAAACTTCAGCGAGGTCACTGAGGTCCAAAAAAGGGCCAGAAATATCGCAAGAAAAAGTGGTTATACGCCTGGGAAGAAGGTTGTTGCAGGTTTATGAAATATTAAGTAGATGACTGCGCGATAAGCAAAATGATAAGTTACTTCTGGCTTAGCGCATGCACCGTCAATTAACAATCTGACTTCACAGCTGTTGAAAGATATATAAGTGAAGGTGTCTGAATTAATGTAAACATCTGGCCTATGCTTTATAAAGGTACAGGAGCAGTTATAAGGAAAAGTATCAAGCAGTTTTATTTGAACGCCGTTTGCCACCCATGTCATTCCAGATATCATTCCAATTTCAAATGCATTAACATTTCGTTTTGACCCATCCCATTCAATCCATTTTGTACTGAAGGCAGCAAAATCATTTTTGTGTAAACGGAGATTGAACAAGGATCTAATCAAAAATCTCATGGATAGTAGCAGGGTAACGGGCTTGTGTTGCCACGTTTAAGGAGAGAGGAGGTGTTTATCATACGCAAGGTCGCGATACCTGGAGATAGGGGGTTTTGGAGGGAAGTGGGGGGAGGGGGGGAAGATAAGGGAAAAAGGGAATGGCGAGAGGTGGAGAGAAGGTCTAGGGAGCTTAGGATAGATGGAATGCACCTTGGCCCTCGCGCATCGCTACCCCGAGCTTGTCGAGGAGGACCTCTGCGGAGGAATAGTCGGGCAGCTTCAAGTAATTCACGCAGGTCATGACACTTGGGAGGTAGTCATCTGGAGTATACGGTGGCTCGCTAGGACGACAGACCACAGTAAACATCGGAGTGAGGCCTTTGAACCCTGTGTTGAAGGTGGTGGTGGTTAGTTTTGGACCCAGGGGAAGCCTAGTTTTGGTGTTGAACTTACCTCCGATAGGAAGCTTGGGGCTGCCAGTGACAAACTGTAAGAAATCACGACGTTGCTGGAGTGTGAACTCGCTCAGAGTTTGAAGCAGGTTTCGAACGCTCCTACTGTCCATGTTAAATCCATGATCGGCTTTAATAGAGTCCATAAGAGCTAAGAAATCCAAAGTTAGTGGCGTTCTGGGGAGAAAGATAGAGGGTGTCCAAAGGGCAAACGTACTTTCGATAGACCAGTCTTCATCAACCTGGCCAAAAAGCATCACCAGCTCATCTGGCGTGAAGGTTTTCAAGGACGAATATAAAAATACTTGCGAGAAGCCAGCGGCGAAGGCATCTAGCTGTGGCTTTATCCCACTACCAAGAGTCATATCAATAACTTTGCTGACGTACAACTCAACATTTGACATGGTGATAAGTGTGTCATGACCATCCGGCGCAAGCTTAACGCTCGGGTATCCAGGCAGAACGAAGTCAAGGCCAAGGTCTGCTAATTTAACGTCATCGACCTCACACTGTTCAATCGCTTGAGTAATTTCATCCGCAGATAGCGACGTGTCAGCCTTGATTTTAGCCCCTTTGTCTGCAAATCTCTTCAGGAGCATCAAGGAATTTGCGAGCTCTGGGTCCACTCGTTTTACTGAGCTGATAGACGGCGCCTTCTTCGCGTATGCGCCTCGACCTGCACTGAAGAATAGAGGGTTGAATCCGATATCGATAATGCGTGAATCCAGCATTGACCGGGCGACAAATTTGCCCAGTGCTTTAAAGAGTTGCAGCTGCTTCTTCCCTGCTTCCTGTGTAGTTTGCTCATGGCTCATGGGTGCGGGAAAGAGTCCTAGTTTATTGTTGACATATTCGCCGTCATCATTCGCGTCCGAATCCCTCCATAGCTTAAGCTTCTTCCTAGCGAACTCTCTGGACACTGTCGAGTAGAACTCTAGGGTTGGCCCCAGCCCAGTTCCAACCTCCTCAAAATATTCGATCTCCAAAACACTCGGTGACGAGCCATACAGTTCAAGGACTTTCATAGCTGAATCTAATATGCGTGTACGGGAGATCCGTACCTTTTGTCTCTGCAGTCGACCAGTGTAGGCACGATCTTCCCTACGGTGTTCGCGTTGCGAATCCTCGCTTGACTGCGATCCTTGCCATCGTACCATAGATCGAGCGTAGCCAAAGGATGTAGATTGTAAGAAAAGGTGGCGGGTTTCAAACGGGAAGAGAAATGCGAAATGGCGTCCCAAATCTTCGCTCCAACTGGGTAAGCAGCTACTCGCAACTATCAGTGGCTCCTCGAGTTGCCGGTTAAGTTTGGCGGTGAGCTTTGTATTGATAAACTGTGAAGGGGGCTCGGGAGTTGTCCTAGCTACTCCGTTTTCATTAACCAAGTCGTCATCCGACTGAGAATTTAGATAGTGCAAAAGTCGCAAAAGTCGGAGAATAGATGCGGTTGTAGGCGCTTTATTCAGAGATTCTGGCATGTCTGTTTCGTCAATGATAGCGGAGAGATTAGATGATGTAGGGGTGAGTGTTGACGGCTCGGGGGGTTGTGGACCTTGAGCACGTTTGAAATGCACGGTGTGGACCGCCGACCAAACATTTCTCGAAGAACCATCTGAGCTGCCACGGGTGTCGTGAACCGCACGGTAAATGGTGGTGTCATTTGGTATAGATTTACCGTTCAAGCTAAACTCAATGTGCCAATCCTGTGGCATAGCTACCATTGCGGCAGTATAAGACGAAATGGGTCGCCCGGCCAAGGAAAGTGGTCTTCCAATGGATTGGGGGCCTGGTCTGGCGGAGGACGAAGAGGACCTTGCGGCTGGGGTAGACTGGGATGGTGTGGAAACTCTTGTACCGTCTTCTGTTCTGGCAGTCACCTTACCAGTGGAGGCAACCTCCATATTGACAGCAGAGGGATCTGGGGCCTCGTCTTCAGACACATCTTCATCAATGTCATCCACGATCGTATCAAGGGCATCCTCCTCGTCGTCCTCCTCTTCGTCATCGCTTATGTGAGTTTCATCAGCGCACTCTAACGGTCCGTCAGTATCGTCGCTTTCCATAGGCGGTGGTGGAGGTTGATGTTTATCCGGGCGTCTCCGCCCTGTTCCCTCTCGCTGGCCTTCACCCGAATCTTCTCGGAGTGCCGAGGGTGGAGCAGGCCTGCCTTTATGTGCTCCCCTAGCGCTGGTTCCACTGGAGTTACCACGCTCAGTGGGTAGTCTATAGGATGGGAAATCAGAGAAATGAGGCAAGCCTGTTTCACTTCCTCGACTTGTGGATTCGGAATCCTGAAGGGAGCCAGCACCTGCTAGGTGAGGGAAAGCTGGGTCGCGGTGGCGAGTGTTTCGTGGGCGCTCTGAAAGACTGATCCTAGGGCGAAGGTAGTCGTCGAGGGTTTTAAAATTCGCAATGGCATGGATAGAAACCATCATATTTTTGAATGGTTTGGGAATATTGGAGTCCTCCTCAGCTACTAAACGGAGCCGGATCTGCTTGGACAGCATTGAGAGAGTACTTCTACTATCGAACGCATTGTGGTGCACCGTGACAACCTCGAAAGTCTCCGTCCGACTGAGTAAATCCTGAAGTTTATGAATAAAAGTACCATAAGCGGAAGGCTTTTCAGCGCCAGCACGAGAGTTTGTAAACGCTGCCAAAAAGTCTGCCCCGGCTCGACCTATCAAGGAATAAGGGGTTAGATGGTGAACAGATTTGATGGAGAAAAGCAGTTACTTACCATTTGAACCCTCGATAACATCAAGAAGGACACGAATGATACTAGAATTTAGAAGCTCAAAACTGGTGATGCTTTCAAGGGCGTCTCCATCAAAGTAGGTCGCAAGCTCACAAAAAAGTTTGTAGCCATCAGCGGTCTCGGTAGAGCCCTTGTAACACTCTTCGATCTTTGTAGCGAGTTCGCGCAAGGTCCCCAGTACAATCTCAGCCTTTTCGTGCATACCTGTAACTTTGCTATCCTCGTAAAGCTTAAGGAAGTGCTTTGCGCCGGTTGTCATAAGATCTTGCAGTGTAGCGTCGAGTGACTGAGATGGGGGGTGGACTATCGAAGAGGTTTCACTATCCGAAGCATCATCATGTTCATGTTGATGAAGTTCAGGTTCATCGGGGTAATCTCCATTGAAATCGTCCTCATCGTTGTTTTCATCATCATGGTCCTGTGCATCATCCTGCAGTTCTTCCTCATCCACGCCATCGTGGTCATTTTCCTCCTCCATATCATGGTCTCCATGTACTGTGTGGTGGCCTGCTACCGACGGTATATCGGGTTTTGTCACGGAATTATCTGGCTTGCTCAGCAGCGGTGCCTCGGCTAGTGCCTTGATTTCAGTTATGACACGCAAGTGCAACCAGGGATATGTGATCCTTTTGAGATAAGATTCCAGCTAAGAAGGAAGCGTACGGGACAGGTCGAAGGGCTTCTTCGATGATGCTAACTTCAAGGGTTTGGACCATTTTCAGTTGTGCCAACAAGACCTTTTGTCTGACTCTCAGGTTTACCGTACTCGAATATACATCTGTAAGAGTGGGTAATAGGATAGTAGCGAATCGTTTGATTTCAGGCTGACACTGCTTCAACAACTCCAACCGTTCTTCACCCATCGCTTTGATTTTGGGCGTAACTGAGAGTGGTAGAACGCCGCAGCCGAGAGTTGATCGAAGCTGGTCGTCTGAAAGGACTAGTGAGCCCTTTGGAACACCGGGGAGGATCTCGTACACGACATTTAGCGTCTCGTATACTTGCTCTCGTGGACGATGGATCAACGCTTGCATGATATGCACGCTATCGGACTTTATTGGGCCGGAGCCAGCCTCTGAGGGCGGCGATACTCCCGTAAGGATTTGATACAGAGTATCTACAACGTTCATCTTCAGGAGCTCAACAGACAGACGTGGGCTTGATTTGCAAATAATCCCTAGAATGCGGAGGAAATATGTGTGGATATGCGGACCGATCAAATTTGTGGTGCCTGGAAGAAGTAACCGAAGGACAGCTCGAAGCAGATCCGGCTCAATTAATTCTTCTAGTTGTTCTGGCTTGTATTTGAAGCTTTCTACCACGCGGCAAACGCATAGACAACCTTGCTCCACGACTTTTTGGTCGCTGCTCGAGAGGACGTTTAGCAACGTAGGCATTACCTCCTTCACGACCGGGAAAGAATCTTGAGGCACATTACGGCAACAGTTGGCAGCTGTTGTCACAGCGGTGCGCTGTGTGCTAGTGGGGAAAAAGTCGAGGTACGTGAGGCATGCGGTAAGCCCACCCTCTCGCACGATGGAAGCCGGGAAGTCCACAGATATCTTTGCTAGAGTCTTTATAGGCTTTGTTAGCAGTGCTCCGCGAATTGTCAAACATATATTCAAAAGGAAAAGGGAGTAGAACGTACGCTTAATGCCTGCTCGGCAAGGTCGATGAACTGTATATCCAACAACTTCTGACAGAGGATCGGGACAGCTCCACCGTGAACGACATTGGCGACAGAGCCCCGAATTGCTTCCATCATGTTAGCCAGACATCGGCAGGCTAACAACATTATTTCCGGGTTTTCCTCTCCGAATTCATTGGGCTGCATCAAAGACACTAGCTCTTGCACATATGGATCTGGCGAGAAATGTCCTGCTAGATTGTCCTCGTTTGAAACCAGAAGAAGGTCCGATAGCTCTTGTAACGCAAGGAACTGAACTGACGGATCCTCCTTTGTCTTCAAATTCGAAAGGATATCACGCAGGCGGGAAGACATGCCCGACATTATGCCGCTCAACGCACGAAGTGTACTCTGCAGGCCAAAGGGGCTTCCTGCTCCAAAGATCCCGCTGTGGAATGGGTTATGGTCGTCCTCCTCGGCGGTGTCCATTTGATTGGGTTCTTCATGGCTATCATTGGCCGGAGAATGGTCATCGTCTTCTTTTCCCTCCTTCTCGTTGTGCTCCTCGTCCCCATCCTTCATATCCGCGCCAGTGTCCCGTTTTCCTCTTTTTGTCTGACGTCGTGAGGAGGAACCGTTTTGTGGGCCGTCTTTCGGTGTGAGATGGAAACGTAAGCATGGTGTATCAAGGGACTGCCATTATGAAGCTATACCACCTACCTTTTGTAGACTTTTTATTTCGAGTTGCCCGTGACTTTGGGGGTGACGATGATGCGGTATGCGGCTTCGATACTTCCTCCGACACGCCAGGTGACCTATATATGCCTTGTCGTTAAATCTATGCCCGTATGAAGCAGGGGTGTGATGAGATGCAAAACATCGGTGGATGTGTGATGGGAGCGGCAAGAGGGCACGCACCTTGACTGTGACATGGCTGCAAGCTGACGAGCACTCTGTCGAGTAGCAGGCTGGCGGGCAGAGGACGCTGACAACTTTGGCCGCTTGGATCCTCGAGGCGGGGACGACAACTGAGGTGTCTCCGTGTCACCCTGACCTCTATCACGGCGAGACGGGGTCTTTCTTTTTCGGGTCTGAGGGGGTGGGTTGGATGGCGGGGCGAGTCCTGAGCTATGAGCAGCACTGATGGCGGCAGCAAGCCTGGTAGCGGAGCGAGTAACTCTGGAGTCCATGAGTACGTCTTCTTTCCATATATCTGAAGTGCGGTATGGGTGCTAGGAGAAGAAGATGAGGAGAAACAGGTCGTGGGAGCAGAAGAAAAGCTGGGGTTCGCCGTCAAAGTGAAAGATGAGCAAGACGCCACGGAACAAGCCGTCACGCCCCGAGGAGAGAGAGAAGGCGAGAGAGGTAAAAAGGTGAAGGAGGAGGCTGGTCTTTTTGGTAGGGGAGAAAGGTGAGGCGGAAATTACCTGGGAGATGAGGTCTGGCTGGGAGAGTGTGAAGCTTCCGGGCCAGGACGCACAGCCTTCTCTGCGGGCTGTCCAGACTGGTCGAGGGAAGGGAGAGCACTTCGCTTGGCCATAAGTAAAAGTCGCACACCAGCTGCTCCGTCAACCCGCCATCCGAAGCTGTGGTGGACTGGGGGAGGACGAGCGAGGACGGCTTGGAGCTCCTCAGCAGAGCGGACAAGAGAACCGGGGGAGCCAGGCGGGGCGGGGGGCAGGGCGGAGGCTGTGGCAGAGGCTGTGGACGAGCAACCAGCGCTGATGGGCCTGGTCGTTGGTGTTGCGAGTTGGTTGCGAGTTGGTGAAGTTGAAGTTGAAGTTGAAGTTGAAGTTGAAGGCAACGCCAAGCCCGCATAATCATCATTGCAGACAAAGGTACCTGATACTTTTATTTTGCGGGCATCTACACGTAAATACAAGTACTAGTGACCTGGCATTGAAACTCCCCCGATGCAGAGGATTCTGGCTCGGCTGGCTGATAAAATTCTACGCTGGGATGTCTGCGAGAAACTGGAGCGCGGCCTGGTCGTTGGCTAAGATTAGAATGGTCGGGAAGCTATCGGTGGAAGAAGGCGTTGGTTGTGTACAGTCGATAGAACGAGAGACAAAAACTTCAGATGGGAATATCAATTTCTCTCTTATATATCAGACTACCAGCGTTTCCCTTCTCATGGCCTTGTCAGTTAGTTAGTTTACTTCTTGTCGAGGCCGCAGCCGGATTAATAAGACGGTCCCCGCCTTTGTATAGAAGAAAAAACACCTCGAAGAGTGAGATCGGGCATCATCGTCTGCCAGAATCAACTCTCGTACTCTCTCATCCAGCCTTTCGCCGTCAATTGATACAGCCGTCGCAATGGGGTCTCTCGATTCTCTCCCGGCCATGAAGACCCAGCCGCGGGTCATCTTCTTTACCGACTTTGACGGCACCATCACACTGCAGGATAGTACGCTTCATGTTGCCCCCCGGTGAGAGTCTGTCTAACCGTGAGATGCTGCGTGCAGGCAACGATAAGTTGGTACGGAGGTTTATCTGTTCTTCCAAATGCTTCTTTATACTGTACTTGCTGACCGCGGACCCCTTAGACGGACAACCTCGGGTTTGGCCCCGGTGAACGCAGCGCGAGGAACACTGCCATCTTGGAGGGCAGAATCAGTTTCCGGTAATTTCTCTCACGGATTCTATTCCCGGCTGGCTTGCTCTTCGAACACTGTTTTGGTAACCTCTTGCGTGCAGGGACGGCTTCCAGGAAATGCTCGACAGTATCGATGCGCCCTTTGACGAGGGTGTCGACTTTCTCTGCGAAAGGGGGACTCTCGATCCGCACTTCACCGAGTTCTACAACTGGGCCAAGGATAACAATGTCCCCGTTGTTGTCCTCTCGTCCGGCATGGTTCCCATCATCCACGCGCTCTTGGTGAAGCTCCTCGGACACGAGCCGGAGAACGTCCAGATTGTTGCCAACCAGGTGAGCAGCAGGGATGGAAAGGATATCAACTCCAAGGGCGGGTGGAAAATCGAGTTCCATGACGACAGGTATGAGGTTTCCTCTATACAGATACATATCTTGCAATACTGCAGCGCATATATGCTAATGGCAAACAGCCATTTCGGCCACGACAAGTCCCTGGAAATTCGTCCATACGCTGCCCTTCCGAAATCAGATCGCCCAATCTTGCTTTACGCCGGAGATGGAGTGTCTGATATCTCTGCGGCCCGCCAGACAGATCTGCTGTTTGCTAAAAAGGGCCATGGTATGTTCCTGTCGCCGCTTGATTGAATCAACAGAGGATAACTCATATATGTAGACCTGACCATCATCTGCAAACGAGACGATGTTCCATATACTACTTTCGAGGACTGGTCTACCATCCTATCAACCACCAAAGAACTTCTCGAGGGGAAGACGACCGTTGAGAATGTCATCGAGGCACAGAAGCACGATAACAACTAAGGAGGGATTTCTTATGCTTAATCTTTCCATCGTCTGTCATTTTACACTTTGGTGGTGATGGCCTGGATGAGTAGCACAATACGCCTGTAAAGCGATATGGTAGATGCTTTGGGTTATATATATACATGCATATGTAAACACGGGGTCGGATGCATTTAGAGATAGATCACGTTTATAAACAGAGATAGAACTTTAGCATTTTTTTTTTTTGAAAGGCCTAACTGGTTACTCGGATACGCCCCCCCTTTTTTCCTTTAAAAGATTGACTAAATGAGAATACACACTCTCTTCGATCCGTCTTTAAAGTGACATCTGCCACTTTACTCGCCTAGAGCGCATTGCTCTTAAAACACCCAAAGGCAGTAGAGATTTGTCAACGATACTCAGGCCGCCGCATTTCTCAAACAGCTCGTCAGCATATAGCTGGATAGCCCACTTTGTCTCCGACGACATATTCACTGGATTCATCTCTGGTAGCTTTCGTGAGCTAGCCAGTTCAAGGAGTGCAGCCCTGACGTGCGGTAAGAAACCCAGCCCGTCCTTACCCGCAGGCTCCAGCAGGTAGGTATAGAGATTGTAAAATTGGACGTGAGGCTTTTCGTACCATTTGAAGTATTCTTCAAAGGTAAAAAAGTGCTGTGCATCATCCCATGAAAGACTGCTGTGCTGAAACTCCTCGTCCAGTGGGAACGCCTTTCTAAACCGTCGACGGCGTTCGAACTCGGTAAGGCCTTCGAACTCACGTTTGGCTGTATCGTAAAAGGCGTGTTCCTCCTCTAGGAATGTATGGATACGCTGGACTGGATCTTCACAAACGTCGTCATCGATTAGAGTGAGTGGTATGAACGGGTTTACCAGCCCGAGGCCACCAAATTCTTCTGGGAGGTACAAGAATCCATGGGGGATGTCATGCACGTCAAAGCGCTCTGAGATCATCTGGAATATGTGATTTGTTACGTTTAGCCCGTTGCCATTCTTTCCATCGAATATAAGACTCTGGATATATTTATGCGTCTGAAGAACCGAATCAAGGTGTTCGCGGCCGAAACAATTAGCCGGTCTAGGGGCTGTCAGCTTCAACGTTACCATAACTAGGGGATTGTTTAGGACGTCGGGATAACAACTTACTCGCCAAATGTGTGGCTGAAGAATCGGCCAATGCAGCTATTCCAAGTTTCCACCCACTCTAGCACACTCTTGCACTCATTCAGCTGCTTCTTAAGTTGAGCTACATGCTGTTTGACGTGGTCCTTATTCACAACCCATTTGCCAGTATTATCCAATACTAGGAAGTTTATGGTCACCGGTCCGTCCGGAAGCTTCTTCATAATCTCCGGTTGTTTCTGCCTAAGGTTGGTGTCCACGAGATACACTGAGCCAGTCTTGCTCTTGTTGAATGCCAAACCTATTATATCCGCAAAGTTTTGCATGGCTGACCATGCGTTGGCACACTTCTCAGGCTGACCGCACAGCCAAAAGTCATCATGGAAACGATAGAGAAGCAAGTTTGCCTCCTTCTTGACAGCGATATCCATGAAAATTAGGACCACCTCTCCGAGCAGCTTCGCTAGAATATGGCCCATAGGAAGGCCTCTCACCCTCGTTCGGATAGGGCTACCAGTCAGCATATCCAACGGCGGCTGGATGGCTTTCTTGAAAAACGCCACCCATTCCTCTTGGAACCCTAGGAATCTTAAGCAGGCAAAGATAGAGTTATGGGCTAGCCCGGTTCCAAACCACTGAAAATCACTCTGTATCACGGCCACTTCTCCTTCAATTGTGTTTTTGACAAGGAGCTCCGTGGCTAAGGTCCGGATAAGAAGTTGCTTCACGCCGACGGGTGATAGCTTGTCAGCTTCCTCCTCATCATCACTATCTTCATCCGCCTCGTCGTCAGCGTAGGCAGCCTCTCCAAACGGCTTTGAAGGGAGCTGTGACAGAAAGAAGTGCTGTTGGAAATCGCGTCGTCGGTGATACTCAACGCTAAACGTAGGTCGTGGATCGAGTGCTTGGTCACCAAGATAGTAACTTCGTTCAGCTAGGTTCTCCTGAGGTATATCTATCTGGTCTCTGGGTGTGTGTAATACAGCCTTCAGTGCAAGCTTGACAGGTGCAGCCCATCTATGTCCGATGTAGTGAACAAGCAGAGTTTGTAACACGTCCTCGTCTATTACAACGCGCCATTTTCCATTCAAGCTTTGGCGCCTATAATCACATTAGTCCGGTGTACGTAGGGTGAAATTCTAATCCAAGGGAGAGGCTGGGAAGACTTACGGCCGAACAGGCACTCCTTGCGAGCCCAAGTTACAGGACCACTTGTCCAGATTCGCATATCTCATGTTCAACACATCACGGATTTCTTCCAGGACGGCATCGTCGCGCAGGAAGTTACGTAGGGTAGCAGCCGTATCTTCCTGTAGTAGATCATTCCTCAGAAGGGACTTGATACATAACTTCAGCTCTCCTAGCTGAATGGGTTTCTTTTCGTCCAACAATGCTCTCCCGTTTGCGCTGATACGGCTCCGAAGAGTTTCTAGCCGCTTTTTCCCGAGGTCGCCAGTAAAGAGCGAGGAGAGATATTCAGTGATTTTTTCCTCGCTGGTCTCCAAGGGCTCAAAAACAACACTCTCGAAGCTCTCCCTCAACTGTTGGAGCCGCTCGTTTTGGATATTATGAACCACATCGAAGCCTTCTTCGGAAAGTGATTTATCAATCTTTAACGATTCGAGGGCTATCTTTTCTGTTGAAGCGTCGGTCCATTCGATGAGAAGCTGCGAGTAAAGGTAGGCCAAGTCAAGCTTGCGACTTTGCTGGTCTAGCTTGGAGCGCAGTTGGTCCTCAAATTTGAGCAGCATCGACTCCGTGACGGTGGAGTCGTACCGGGATTGAGCCAGCCATCGTCGGATATTGTTGCGAGCAGTCCAGTTCCAGAGCTCCAGCTTCTCCACGCCGTCGTGAAGTCGAGCAACTCTGGTTCGAACATCGTGGTCTTCAGGGCGAGCAGCATCAAGGAGCTTGCCCTTGGCATCCTCATAGAACTTACGCTGGGTGATGAGCTCCTCTATCTTTGTTTTGGTGATTGACTGCAATGTCTGCGACAGGACTGACATAGAAGGGGCCATAGTTGACAGGGGAGAGGGAAAGACTGTCGAAGGGTAACCTGGAGAAGAGAAAGGGGAAAGCAGACGAGACTATACCCTGATATTTATACACCGGATTTCGTGTGGACTCATACTATATAGACTCCATACCGTGTTGTCACTCTTTGGATTCTAGTATGTTCTGCTTGCAGTGCCTCGACTTGTGCAAGCTTTGAAAACATCATGACAAGATGAAATATCTATCTCTTCGGCAAGGGTAACAGCAGCATACGCTCCGTCGTCTCGAGCATTAGCCTTATCCTCAACTAGCCTCTTCCCTCTGAATATTGGACGAAGAGATAGAAGTTGTCCCTTCGTTTGTACCAATGTAAGCTTAAATCTATTAGATGCGGCTCAATATCACGTGATGCTGTTTATTTCTCCAACTTTAACGAGCAAACCGAGCCAAGAATATCGAATTCGAGCCTCTTCTACCGCCTTCCTCACCGCTCCGTTACTTGCTGTTACTAAACAGAAACAGAACCACCAGCAAGCCCCGAGCATGGAATACGCGAGACGTTTCATTTCTTGTGGCTCGAGCCTTTTGTCCGTGGTCTTCATGGTTTCGAGGCCCAGTCACCAACACGAGGACACTTTGCGCTTTTCAAAGGAGTTTCCATGGCTATCGCTTGTCAAACCTCCATGCTGACTTGTCACCAAATACTAGGGTTGTCTATCCTCCGCTCTGGAAGCATTATAGGATCGATTTCGGGACCGGTTTATAGTCGACCATGTCTAATCCATCTAGCATCTGTTCGCACTCCGCGAGGGTTCGATCAATTGAACGGATAGCGCACTTCGAGTGGCTGTAGAAATATGTGCTGGTTCGCTGGGCGGCTGGGAAATACATCCCGTGGCGAAAGCGATATGAGACATCCTCGAGGTTAAGGCCAACATATGGCGGTTTGGGGCGGTCTGGCAAGATGTTAAATGTGCGGAGTCGTTTCGTCAGAGCTCCAACCATCAAGGCATCGCATTCGAAGCTGCAGTGCTCGTTCTCCAGGTAATCGTTTAAATGATCAAGGAGAGCAGAGATTATCCTGCTGAGAGCGTCCTCTCTCCGATTATTGATTGCATCTAGTTAAGTTATTAAATCATGGCCCAGTGTCGGAGAGGGGGAAAGGAATCTTCTTACCCACAACGACAGATGGAATCGGCAGCTCGCCGAGGCGCAGCTCGCCTCTCCCTTGTCGCAAGACGAGGCGAGTGACTCGCTTGAACTCCTCCGACTCATTAAACACCCAGCATATACAAATCCACGAGGAGATATTGTCAATGCAGTGTTCGGGGATCGTGGGTTTTAGATTTCGGAACCAGAAACTGGCAAACATCTCAATGCGTTCATGCAACTCGTACTTGTCCACCAGGATAGCTAGCTGAGTTAACATATGTAGGTCGACCTCTAATGGAACTTGGCGTAGGTGGCCGTGGATAATATTTAATATTATGAGAAAGGCATCTGGATCGTCATCGGGAAGGGGGATTTCCACGCTGCCAGTCACGCGTAAGACATTGCTTTCGTTGAATTTATGCTGTAGCATTACACGAAAGACCGGCGAGGCGAGAATCAAGTGTCTCGACGAAACGTGCATAGTGATCTCTGTTACATGAATTAGCGTCGTTGATGCGTGTCTTTTGCCAGAGAGCAAGATCGGCTATCATAGTAGCAGTTATATAAAGAGCAATACCTTCTTCATAGGGACAGCTACGATAATCGCCAGACATGGGATTCATCGTTTGGTCAACGTCATCGCAGGATTCTCTGGGTCCCTCGCACTTGGGCTCGTCGTCGATGTACTGGACGAATCTGGTCATCAACAGGACGACCTCCGCGTCTGGGTCGAGACGATGTACCTCTCCGCCAGAGCTCTTGGACCTGGCCAGCAGATGCGGTGGAGAGGGCGTCCTTAACGTCGACGGCATCGTGTCAAATAGCTGGTTATCTGGTCGGTGAGGCCTGAAGCTGGTATAGGTGAGCTTATTATATCAGAACGAAACGTGTAAAAACGACGAACGATGGCAGAGGGGAATACGCTGAGATAGAAGACGCATTCCGGAGCCCGGAGTACCATTCTCAGGGAAAAGAAACCAGACGGCCAGACGAGCTATCATGCAACTGTACTTCAAGCGTACCAACAGCTTCATAGTCGTGTGACATCGTTCTATGCAGCCATCGCAGCTGTTCGGGGCTCTGTCTCCTCCATAGAGCACGCCAGCTACGGATAAATACTGGACTGTCTCGACATGGTATTCCTGCATGGCAACCTGCGGCCTTCGATCGGTAGATTGGGATATCCAACGGAGCTGCTATTAGCCGCAGACCTCAAGCATCGCTGTTTGCATTCTTCGATCTCCCGTCAACCCATGCACAGGCTGGAAACCAAGAGACACTAATGCGCCTCAACACCAATAAAGCCTGCATCAGGGCATGTTCACGATCCTATTCTGCCCCAAAATGCAGCATCCTGGCCTGACAGGGAGGGGAGGCTGACACGCTGAGCGGCTACCACCCCGTTTCTGGGAGTCGAAGAGTTCGAGACTCAGATGCTGAGGCCCGTACGGAGGATAAACGAGGACTTGCGAGCTGCTTGACTGCCTCGATGGTCCGTTTTGCGGCATACAAAACTCAAGCCTCCATAACTCGATGTTTACGAATGGACACCGATAATCATTGTCGCCCTTTGTCTCAGGATTACGGACGCACAACATTTTCCCGGGCAAGATCTGGCACTCTGGACCCATTGCTAAACCCCGGCCAGTGTGACATTGACCCATCGAGGGAATGATGAGTGTAGCATCGCTCACCCGCAAGCGATGCAGTGCATCCAACAAATCTCCCGCCTCAGTTGTCCAACGAAAAGACGCGGAAGCTGCGGAGAACCGGCCAGTTGACATTCGAGTTCTACAGCCCGACATGTTGGTTGTACGTGATCAACCCTGCACGAGAAATTGTGGAGTAAATCTGAGTGTCACCAAATGTGTTGACATGGGTGGTATAGATGGCCTTCTTCCAGAGGTGCCTTTTATCAACGTTCGAAGATTGGGACATAACCGCATAGCAGGGGGATCTCTTTAGACCAACCGCCTCCCAAAGATAAGTACGGAGTACTGATATTTATGGGGGAATCCGCACCTTTGTCGAGATTGTGCTTTTTTCTTACGGAGTATAAATACCAGCTGAATTGAATGTTCCATCGTTACTTCTGCCGCCACGTCTGAATAGAATCAACGTCAGGATGACCGGGGGATTCTGCAGCAACTCTAGGCAGTCTATGTACTCCAATATTTATCATCAATGGGAGATTTAGGATAGTCCTGAGAGGCGCGGAGAAACAGAACGGCCGGAAAGACTCTAGCACGAGGGGAGTACGAGCTGAAGCAGAATAAAAGCAATCTCACGCTAGATGACCTTTTTTACCGGAGATACCTACAGGAAGGGCTCGATTTCTTTAAGAAAGCACCTGTTTATAGCTGCACGCTACATAGCTGCCACACAGGTGGCTGCAGTAGTTCTATGCATAGATAAGTAAAGGTATATCATAGGACTCTAGATAATCTTAGTACCTCGAATGCCAGAAATACAAATACGAAAAGGGCTGGTATTTGAAAGCATGCTAGTACCGATAAAGAAGAAAGGCTGTTTACAGGTTGGAGGCCATAGCAAGCTCAGTCATGAATCCAACGGCAACCTTAGTATGCTCTAGGATATGGTCAAAGTCCAAGTTGGCGATAACATCGTCAGCGGTGTGGAGGTACGGGTTATCACCGCGGAAGTTGGTCTCAGCAATAAAAGAAGACGGGAAGCCATTTCGGTGGGCGGAAGCATGGTCAGAACAGGCATAGCCGCACTTCGCCTCAAGGATCGGGATGGAGGCGTACTGTAAATGGAATTAGTATATCAGCTGGATCAAGACAAAGTAAACGAAGAATAGTAGCTAACCTTCTCAACAATTGTCTTGCAGAATTCGTTCAACTCCATATTTGTATTATCGGTGATAAGGCCGAATTGTTCAGGATTTCCCTTCTTTGTGAAACCAGTAAGATCCTGGTTGAGCATTGCCTTGATCTTTCTACCATCGCTCTTATACTTCTGGAAAATGGCAGCAGAACCTAGCAGGCCACCTTCCTCGCCAGCATACCAGTGGAATTCCATAGTGTTGGTGGCGTTTGCAATGGCCTTGGATCCCAAGATACCGCGAAGGGCTTCGAGGATAGCAACAGAGCCGCTTCCATTGTCGTCGGCACCGGGGGCACGACCATTCATAGGGTTATCGAGATTGACGCTATCCTGGTGGGCTCCAATAACGACGGTTGACTCCGTGGATCCGGGGATAGTAGCAATAATGCTGAACTGCTGGAACTTGTGCATAAACTTTTCAACTTTAGCCCCCTTGACCCCGGAGTCATCAATGGCTTTCTGAACTTGTTTCATCAGCCAGGTAGCAGATTCAACACCAGTTTTTGACTTGTAGTAACGATTATGGAACTTGGCTAGAGCAGTCAGGTCGCGCATAAGGTTCTCCTTCGAAAGGCCGGCGATGATGGAATTGACATCAGAAGCATGGCGAGCGCTCTTTGGGTAGTTTGCAGCCACCACTTCGCTGGCAGTAAAACCGGTGCCAAACTCATCGGTGATATCAATGAAGGTGTGCCCGGCCTTGGATAGTTAGTATAAGTTATTCTGTACCATTGTACCGAGGTGATGAAGAACTTACAGCTTTCATCTGAAACTTCTGGTCCTCGGTAACCCATTGCGTCTCCCCTGGGCCAAGTTCAATCAGGCACTTGTCACTTCCATCCGGGCGGACTGGGCCAGCAATAGCAGTGGCCGCAACGGCAGCAACTATAGCTAGGGTAGAAACCTTCATATTAATCGCGGGAGAAGAGATGTAAATTTAGAATCAGAGTATCCTGCCAGCTGATCAAACGGGCGAGAAAATAAAGGGTTCGAGCAACGAGATCGAGAGCGTGGAAAGATACGGGCTTAAGTATCTCCCCCCCCCATGTTGACAGAAGCTTTCAAGGCCTATCCGAAAGCCTCCCTGCAAGATAATAATAATGGTAAACAAGGCCTCGGAGGGGGCTGGTGAATTCCGCTACCTGGGGCAGCAGGGGGCAAGGAGTTTCATCCCATTCAGAGGACCATAACTACCCTCGACGGTCCAGAAGATCAATGTCCGCCTGTAGCCAGGCATATAGAATGAGACCAGAACAATTCTATAGACGGGAAGACACAGGAGTCCATCCTTGCAATGACGGCCTTGCGCTGCTGGTTTGCTTCTGCTGCGTCTCGCGCTGGAGTTGTTGCGTGGACTTCGTAAGTTTAGGGTGAGCTGGCGGCAGATCACTTATTTAAGTATATATAGATCTTATGGGGTACACGGGAATACATCCATATAACAATGACTTACGGAGTATGGGTTGTCGCACTCACGCATATTAACAGAGCGCTAATGCAGTGCTCCGTCATAGCCAGCGGGAGTGACTTGCACAGGGGGAGATGGCGGCGAGTTGCAACTCTGGACGGGGTGTCTGTATCATCCCCGCAAACGGATCCTTGTCCACTTGAAGATCAAACCGTGACCGATCGAAACATATATCAGAAGATCCCTCTGCATGATGCCGGCAAGGCCAGGGTCCCTGGTATAAAACGTGAGCGTAAAAAGCTCGTCTTTCTATACCCGACTCTGGCCACGGATGAACCCCAAGCACCAAGTATAATGCTGCACGCTCTTCGATCCCCGGCAGACGATCCGGCTTGCCATCCACTTCTTCACTTATACGGGATCACGGACAGCCCTCGGTTGACCCCGGTGGCCCTGACCGCGTCGACCGACCAACCGGTCGAGGGAGAAGATTGGCTCAATGCTGGCCGGACACTCAGAAGTCTCCTACTCTATTCTCGGAACTATCGCAGTGAGGCGAGGATGGGGGTTAAAAGCGGTGAAATTGTCAATGGCATGCTATACAGATGGCGGCGTCGAGAAGTGCAGTGTGAAGAATCTCTTTTCGGGAGTAAAGGTTGGTTTTGGAACGGTTTGTGGGCTTATATATATATTATATGCATCGAAAGATATATATATATCATGGCAAGGGACTCATTCTATCCAGATCTGCATCACTCGGAGATCGGTGAAGTAAATCGTGGCGATATCACGGCTATACTGGACAACACAGCGCAGGGCTATTCAACTCGTTCAGTGCCCGCTCT
>JANTQJ010000203.1:0-22617 GCA_032989685.1 Arthroderma sp. PD_2
GTCGCTCCTCCGCGCAACAACTGAAGATTCGGATTCGAACTGGGCGGCATGCTAGCAGTCGGTCTTCTAAGAAATCATCTAGCCTCGCATTCCATGATATGCTGCCAGGTTTGAACCTGACGAAGCTATCCCTGACTTTTGAATTCGCCAGTGATGCACAACGCCCTTCCCCGGAGATTAAAATATTTTGTACCTGAATCAGCAGGCTAGAACTGATCTTCAAAACATACCGTCGGCTCCCTACATCTGACAGACCTCGTCGCCCGTCCATTCAGACACGGAGACGGCGAAAGATTTCCCGCCTCTTGTCGCTCCATACCTTAACAGGCCAGTGGGATATAACTGTTTTTCGTTGAGACAATGCCCTCTCTCAACACACACCCCCCTAGTCGAATGTCCATGTCCAGGTCAGAACGGGATGAAGCGAGCCCGTCTACGCGGAACGCAAAATAGATTGATTGTAAGCAGGCAAGGTCTTGAGCTGGTGTTTGTCCCGGGCTTGCCATGGGCTGCACACCTGTCGGCTCTGACGGGTTAGCTATCGTTCAGCTTGGAGTCTAAGAAATTATATATATACCCTCGGGCTTGGGTCTATGATCTACATCTATATCGCGATTATATATTAACCATCGCACTAACTAGCTGACTATAATATACTTACATGACACTATAGTTGGCAGATCATAATAGCACAGACTTGAGGATCGCTCGGGGACTCTTCGCCTGCAGAACGTCGCCATCGAGCCTTAGGTAGGTATGATCTTAATCAAGGGAGCAAGCGAGCTACATTGAAATCTGTCTTGAACTGAACCGACAAAAATCGTTGAGGGGTAATCTTGACTCTGGACGGAAGAGTGTCCAAAACAGGCTTCTCGCTGATTTTTACCGTAAGCTGTATATTGTGGCGTCAATCCCAGGCCCTACATGCAAAGACACCTGAAATTAACACATACGACAACTCGCGAGCGTCGGCGCGATCAACTTCTTTTGGCATTAGAGGAGCAGGCCATTTTCCGGATTTATGCGCATAGATTGTTTTTATTTCTCCTGACGGGAGTCGATTTGCGAATACTGAGGCCTGGTTTAGAATCCATCAGTCAGATCTGCACAAGTAAGGCAATCTACCCTTACATTTCCTCCGTACACAGAGCGAGATGCCGCTGCGGCTCAGCAGGGTAAACGTCGGAAGCTAAAAGGCTCTCTATGAAACCTTTTCTGAGACATAGTACGCAGCAACTCTTCTGGCCTTCAACGCTTGAAGGAAGGCTGATGCAGTGAGCCGGGTGATAACATGTTTACAGGAGGAACAGGGATGTGTGGGCAGATATGTAATCCCTCATTTCAATCACCCTGAGCTTTTGGCCAGAATTTTCGGTCATCGGTCGCCTCACTTCTGATTCGCAGGGTTAACTATACGGAGTACCTGATCTCAGCATCTCCTGGGCTTTCCCACCACGAATGATTGGCATTCTCTGGGATTGGCTATTGTGTTTTCAATAGCTTTGAAAGTCTTCATATCTGTTGAGGATCCAAGAACATCATATTATGGAAAATATGATATGGAGCCCTCTTCAGCTCACCGCGACCCCAGCTGACGGATTCTCGCAGCTGTCGTGCGAATATGCAAGAGAGAATGAATAGTGAATCGAGTATCGCCAAAAACAATAGTTGCTTTCTCGAACCACAGTGCTGGATTACGCATGCATGAATGATTATCCTGTTGGCCATACATGAAGGTAGGCGGCAAGCATGGTGGGCATACCCAGGCATGAGGTTTCTACCAATAAAGAACAATATTGGGCCTCAGCAACCACTACCAAGATCCTAAGGTGAGCACTCGAGGCTCCCGCGGGTAACGTGTTTTCGAGGACATGTTTAAGTGGGAAATCATGTATCGTCACAAATTTCTAAGTGGGATACTCCGTACCAGGGTATCCTGCAATGCCTGATACCACCCAGTGTTCGTCTGGTTATATAACCAGCCGCCTTGAATTTGCATTCTGATAATGGCTCTGGTGCTGTCATAGCCTCTGATTGGGATAAAAGACAGACTCTCCAGCGCATTGACTGCGCAGGCGGCAAACTAGGGACCAATAACTAGCCAGTAGGACTTGTTTGATGTCACAGTCCCTGTCACTGTTCCGATAGGGAGACGTCGTAGTACACGTCTACGCGAACGCTTGGGCAGTGAAGCTACAAAATTCGATGTTAGGGTATCCCAATATTGCCTTCCACTAGGGCTTACAACAAGGCCATGCTGCCTCATTCTAGGCAGGCTGTGTCAAGTCACACCCCACTAGGGGATGGCCATGTGTCACAGTGAGCGAGAGTAAAGGGCGATCTGGACGAAGAATCGAAGTGAGGCCCAAGATTTGACTCAGGTGTCAAGCTCCATTAAGGTATACGTGTGGCTGGCTGGGTGAACCACGGCTTTCTCACAAGGAGAATTTTTTTTCTTTCTTCTGGTGACTGACGTGATGGATTTGTGCACAGGCAAATGGGAGCGGTCTATCGTGCACCAGAACGGGGTCAAGGATGAACTCCGAGATTTGGGCGCATGATTGCCATGGCGAGTCGATCGTGTTCATCCTGCACGGAGTTCCGGGTACCAGGTAAAGCAGGGGTGTGGGCCTTGGAATTTGCTGAGAAAAACTAGGAATGAGACTCGCGATTGTCATGCGATGCAGCATCGTGAAGGGAAACTCGATGAGTTGTTAAACTTTCAGGCCTTCCCGAGGAGGCGGTGAGGAGTTCGATTGGGTCGTGTCTAAGGCACAAGAGATCATCGGCCCCTCGTGAGATAGTAAATATATGTAGCTCATGGGCGCAGCAAAGGAGCGGATTAGTTTAAAAAAAATTCCACGCGGAGTTGTGTATAACTATGGCTTGGAGATGATGATCGAAACTAGGATGCGGTGGGTAACCGGAAAATGTCATTGCCAGTCTGTATAAGCGAGGGCTTGTGTGGTAAAAAATTTATGCTTTATCTCTTGGGACATAGAAACCTGGATATTTTGATAGTTAGTAATGGCTTTCAGAGATAAAGAGCATTCATCTGTGGCTTCTATTCTATTTGTCTGTCTGATTGCAGCCAACAAGGCCAAACAATCTAGGCATACTCTGTACATGACAAGGACAAGGACATAGACATCACCAGAGATTCAAGCTCTCAGCTTGATTGTCCAACTATTAACAACCTCATAGTTGTGTGATCCTTGTTCCTTATCCATGTTTGTGGTATCAGATATCGGCCGTTAACTGGCCAAAGTTGTGTTTGTAGTCGTGAATTTCCCAACAAAGACCGAGAAAAGAAAGATTTTATCATGTGACTAGACGACTTCCATTCTTCGATTTATTGTTTTTCTCACTGTATCTCATCATCCTTTTCTCTTGTTTGTGACATTTCTCTTCATTATTCCGGCAGTTGTACTTGATTAGAGTGGCGAGGCCCTATTTTTGTGTGTTGAATCAACAACTACCTGGATTTCTGATGGCAGTTGAATCAAGTCAACTGGCGAAGAAACATTCAAGTATGTACGGAGTACTAATCAGGAGATATGATAGCTTATGGGGATAGGCATACTTCCCAAGGTAGAGAACTATAGCTGAATGCTCCATAAGTGACTGATATTCTCTCCCAGGGTGCTCTAAAGTTGAATTCTATATAACTAACAGACCTTCCATCTGATCAGAGCATATATACAAACAAAGCAATACTTCTCGGTGATTCCCAGACGAGCTCTTGGCTAATATTCCAATATTCTTGCTTAATTATTGATATTAGGCGGCCATGGATACTTTGATCCCGTACTGGGATAGCGCGCGATGTGTGGTCGTGTGCTATTTGCTTGTACCTTGTTGCCATTCTCTAGGGAATTCCCTAGTACGGTTCGAAGTTATCTCAACATTGAGTCTTTCAACCTCTTATGTCAAAGGCCTTTGACCATGACGAAGGTTTACAAGGGGACATTGTTGATTTTACCCATTCAAACGTTGCTGCAACCTTTATTTTCTTGATTTCGAGTGAATGAGCATATCTGATGATAGGCAAACAAACAAACAAAAAGACAGATACTTGGATGGGAGTATAAAATGAGGAGAGCCACAAGGTAGAGAGCTCCATGATGGCACCACTACACTATATCCTAAAACTATTCTTATTTACAGCACTCATTCTATACTGGAACAGGAGCGAAGGCATACTTGGAAGTTGAGCCCTCCAGGAGAAAATAACAGAGGAATAATACGGCATAAGGCTATAGCTATCATTACGAAATATCTGAACCTATCATGGAGGGAACTCAACCTAGAAGTTCAGATAACCCTGACCAGCATGAACGGCGAGGAAGAGTGAGTCCTCATAGCAGCCCAGTTTATACCCTTGCTTTATCTTAACCTATGCCCGGTATGCTAATTATAATTTCACTTAGCTTGAAGTTTTCTACGCCGACTGGATGGCAGAATTTAAACACGGACTAATATCGAGAGGTTTCCAGAATAACACGGATGTTATGTGCTATAGGAACTGTGTGCTGACAACATTACTGCATCAGCCAATATTTGTCAACTGGTTAATTGTCCACATAAGCCAAATTTGCCCTATATCTAGAGGCAGCAGACAGTGCCTTGCATGTTACCTAGGGAATTTCGTCAACCAATATTGGTCATCCAGCTCAGCTAGAAATTTGGATGGCCGCCTCAACATAGTTTGGTCAGCATGTGCTCGGTTCTGGCCCATCAACTCCCCGGATCAACAAGACTGCATTGAATTTTTTACGGATATGATTTCCTATATCAGTAATAGCTCTTCAACGCAAGATATCCGGCACATGTTCCAAAGCGTTCTCAGATACCGCAGCACATGCCAAAACTGCAAACATACCAAGTACTCCGACAGCGACCATTCATGGGTAATTGGTGCGCCCCCACTGGAGAAGAAACTGGGATCCATCGAAGACTGCATTCAAGAGTACATGAAGCCGGAAGTCATCTCCGGGTACAAGTGTGGTCATTGTGAAACGGAGTCGACGCTTTATCGACATATGTTCATTCAGGACGCGCCAGAAGTTCTCGTCGTGCAGATCGCCAGATTCAAAGTATCGCAGACTGGCGAATCATCGAGGCTCACAACGAAGGTGGCATTTTCCGAAAATCTAGATCTCACACAGCGACTAATTCCGCGGGCCGGAAGATCAGGCGAGACCCTCAAGTATAATCTTACTTCGGTTATTGTTCACCGCGGCACCTGTATCAAGGCGGGGCATTATATTTCCTATGTCAAAGGTCCAACAGGTCTATGGACGCGTCTGGACGATGAATCCTCTGAGCCCGTCGACATTGATGATGTTCTTGATTGCCATGAGGATATGGAGGTCCCCTATGTCCTTATCTATAACAGACAACCCCTTTTCATAGGAGCACAGGGGGGACCCGATATAATTGCGGGAGATGCGGGGATACATACAATTATAGACGTTGGGTCCTCCTCCCCACCCGTCGAAGTGGAGGGGATTCCTTCGACTATACCTGGGGGTTCTGCACATATTACTCCTGAACGGCCGCAGGCGCCGCGGAATGAGGACTCCGCCCCGGCGCCTGTTGGGACGGACGACGGCTTGTCAGAGTTATTCGATGGCTCAGACAGTTCATCCGATGATTCAACTGGCCCCGGCTTTGGAGCTCGCTGGGAGGGACAGCCAGCTGAGATCGCTGTCCAGGTCACCATGGGTGATATGATCCTAACAGGGGTTCTGAAAGGCATTTTGCAGAAGGGGTCCAAGCGTACTGAATCTGGTAGCGTGAGAGGACCTGGTGCAAAGCCAACGGGTATTGTTAAACCAGGCCGTTCGCCACTGCGGGCTGATCAAGGAAGGAAAAGGTCTTCTCCTGTTCGCGGCGGCCTCAAATGATAACCCGGTTGACCTTGTGAGAGTTAGCACAGATCCTTGGATAATATGTATTGGGGATCTTTGGGATACGGGGGACAAGAATCGAATCAGCGCTAGAATCCTTACGGTGCATAAGTAGCACTTGTTCTTGACATTTGATCTATTTCTGGCGTTCTATAGGCGTATAGAAAGAGGGAGAGGGCCCAGGCTGTCACTCCGTTGGTGTACCTAGGCGTTAAGATGGTCGGGTCAGCTATTTTTATAGAGTTACTATCTTGATTATTTGGCATGTGAGAGGGGGTCAAAGTAATGATCTGGTTGGATTCACAACTATATAATTATAACTCACTATAGTAATACCTCAGGCTGCATAAACATACAAGGAACAGAACTTGGACTTGGAGGTTGTTGCCGTTAATGTTTGTTAGCTCGTATTTGCTATTTTTCAACCTTCAAGCCTTGACTAGTGCCAGCAATATTATGAGTTTCGTTCCTGGTTTCGGTTCTCCTCGCTCCCCGTCTCCTTCAACTGCTCGTTCACCCAGCTGCACGGTTTTAGCCTCTACAGGGAATGCTCACAGAAGTCAATTCGATGTCAGCCTTGCGAGGAGAAACCCCAGAGAACTCGCTTCCCTGTTCATCACTCTTTATCACGAGTATTATAAGGCAGCTCGCCGTCTATAGCCGAACAGAGCAGCATCTCGAAGACGTCTCTGGGATATCAAACACTGAGAATGACGAAGAAAACGCACTGGGAAACCCGCTATCAAGGCTGCCAGCAGATGCTCTTGCTAAGGTGAAGCCATTGCTGTTGACATTGCACTGTCTCTTTCCGAACGAGCTGCTTCTGGCACTCGATATACTTGATCGGAACCTGGTGATCAAATACACCGTTAGGTCTAGGACATTCAGAGATGAGAGGAAACACCATATACCACAGGAGGAAGAGCATTACGGCGAAGAGCATTATGAGGATGATGGAAGCGGTGATGTAGAGGTATATTGTGGCGACGACCCAAGGCAACAACACTACATGAGTAACGATGATGATTACGATGATGGAGGGTGTCATGATAATGGAATATATTTCGTGCGATCATTGACTTCAAAAGCTGCAACTCTGAATACCAGGAGAGCTGGACCAGGAGACGAGATACGCCCTTTTCCGCATGGGGAGAATGAATACCAAGTTTGCCTTGATGCATGGAACTGCACATGCCCTGCGTTTACGCTTGCTACATTTCGAGACCTAAGTCAGGGCATGAATGAACCGCAGCTACAGGCCCAGGGAAGGGAATCTGGAATTACCTTAAAGCAAAAGAACTGGGTGTTCGGCGGTTGCTTGACACAGAGTACGCGTTGTTCTTCTTCCTCTTCTTCTTCTTCTTCTTCTACGGGATGTTGCTTTATGCATGATTCACCATCTATTTGCAAGCATTTACTGGCGTGTGTGCTTGCCTCTAAATGTCCGGACTTATTTGGAAGCAAAGTCCAAGAGATTTATGTAGATTCTCGAGAGTTTGCCGGGAAACTCGCCATGTGAGGGGTGATAATACGAATGTCGATAATAGCTCTTGGACATCTTTGGCATAAGGCATGGAATCAAAATGTATAGAATAAGGGGCATTATACAGAGGTCTTGAATTTAATGTTGTTACGTTTCTGCTCTAGTTACTTGGTTCATATCACAGTAGTTCTATAGGGGAAAAAACGTCCGCAATATTTTACAAATCGTAAGCCGTTACCGAGAATGTCCTAGGAGAAAAAGTAGAGGACACGGAAACCGAAGTGGAATGGAGCTGGACAACGCCATAATGATAGAAGAAGATATATTGGACGTCGAGATAGTGTATTTAGCCCTTCTTCTTGCCCTTATCGTTTGAGCCCGCCGACTCATCCTTAGAGTCCGCGCTCGGTGCAGAGCCTGGTTTCTTATTTTCATTATTGGCATTAGCACCAGTCTTCTCCTCCTTGCCTTCCTCCTTTTTAGCTTCTCTCTCCTCCTGCTGCTGACGGTTCTGGATCTTATTTTCTATCAAGTCATGGAACGCAGTTATAGCCCTGATCAAACTACTGATGTAGATGGACATAAGCTGGTCGTTCGTCTTGATGTTCATAGCCCGCGCAAGCTCGATGTTCTCGATTTGCTGTTCTGCGCCATTCGCGCCAGTGGACGAACCTGGCTTGGCGGTTGCGAGGTTGGGAAGGAGGTTGAATACGTCTTGAAGGTGGCCGAGAATAGCGTGGTTGACGGGAAGGTCTCTGTCGAGTACTTTCTGAAGATATTGGCCGATATCTCGAAGTCTCAGGTGAAGGCCCTGTAGGGACTGGAGTTGTGAAGTTATTCTGGTGGATAGGGTTCCGACTGCGACATCCCTGATGTCTCGTAGAAGGTGCTCTACGCCTATTTCTTCAGCCTCTTCTGCTTCTATTATTGAAGGAGTGTGAACAAAAGTCTTGGATGTTGTTGTTCCGTCCTATATTGAAGACATACAAGGTTAGCTGACGGAGGCTCGGAGAGCGCCTGGCGGCTATGACAGGGAAATTTGAAAACTCACGTCTTTAATCTCTTCGACAGCAAAGTATGCATCGGTAGGCACGCCAACTTCCTTTGGCTGCACATCGATGATGACAAGTAGTGGGTTTGGGTTGTATCGTTTAAAAAGCTCGTTGATTTCGAGATCCGACGCTCTCAACTTAGGGCCAGAGTGATACCATCCAATTAGCTTTTCGCGGGCGTTAATCTTTTTGAACATATCATTCATCGATTCGACAAAGTTATGGTCCAAAAACCAGACGGAGGGGTCCTTGTCATCTTCCTCAAAAGGCACTATGGAAAGACAGTGAGATTAGTGGACGAGTTCTAGCTTCCCAAAAAAAAAATCCCAGTCTCGGTACACACCTGCGAAACTGTTGGACACGCGGACCGTCTTTCCATCATTCTGTCCTAGTAGCACGCCGACCACTCGCTTCCTGGTTCCCTTTGCCGAACGGCCATAGTGATCTGCGACTGAGAGGAGAACTAAGGGAGCAACGGTGACGGTTGTGTTTACGAGGGAGAGGGTATCGGTGGTAGTAGCAGGCATGATGAAACGGACAGGTGATAGATATGAGAGAGTGCAAAGAGAGGAAAAAGGGATATCAAGAGAAAGCAGCTGTTGCGCGTGTCTTAACTGCTATGAAATGCTCTTCCTTCCAGCCTGTTGTCCATGTTGATTTGGAAGCTGGAGCTTCGCAGCTCTTTGGGGCCTGCTGACTAAAAGATGATTAATACGGTGACTAAGAACTGATTAAGCATTAAGCACGTGACTCGGCTTCTCGCCCGTGACTGCTGAGTCATCTTGCCGCCAGCCGACTTTAAGCTCCCTCGGCCTTGCGGGTAGCTCGAACCTTTTCTTGGGAGGTTGAAACCAAAGGGCCACGAAAAAGCAATTAATTCCTCGCCGACGTTCATTCTTCTCTTCATCCACGAACGCTCCCTCTTTCACCTCAACTCTTCATTAGCCCGTCGCCATCTTGGAGTGATCCCTCTCGCGTTTGCTCTCGTCCCAAGTCCTACTTTTCCTTTGACCTCTTCTCCTCTTTAGCTCACAATGGCCCCAGCCAACAGCGAGTCGATTGACGCCCTCAAGGACCTCATCGGCAGCTTGGAGACCCGGATAGTTGGATTGGAGCAGGCATTGCTCAATGGTGGCAACTCACAGTCCAATTCGGCTGCTCAGTCGATGCGGATGATTCTCATGGGCCCTCCAGGCGCAGGTATGCCTCCGATTAGTGTTTATATGAAGACGCCTTTGTCGAACTGTGTCGACTGACCACCGTGGCTCTTAGGCAAGGGAACCCAAGCACCCAAGATCAAGGAGAAGTTCTGCATATGCCATCTGGTACGCCAATCCTCGTCATTCAGCTCAGTGAAGCTTCCGTCTACCAATTGAATTGCGATTCTAATGTTTCTTTGGGATAGGCCACGGGTGACATGCTCCGGTCACAGGTTTCCCGGCAAACCGAGCTGGGCAAGGAAGCCAAGAAGATTATGGACCAGGGTGGACTTGTCTCTGACGAGATCATGGTCAACATGATTAAGAACGAGCTGGAGTCGAACAAGGAGTGTCACAAGGGGTATGTTTTTTTTCCCAGAGCCTGCCTTATATTCTGGGAGATTGGTCGCTAATGCAATGTTGATAGATTCATCCTCGATGGATTCCCTCGCACAGTTGCCCAGGCTGAGCGATTAGATGACATGCTTCGCGAGCGCAAGCAGGCCCTGCACCATGCCGTCGAACTCCAGATTGACGACAGCCTTTTGGTTTCCCGGATAACGGGCCGATTGGTCCACCCTGCCTCTGGCCGATCTTACCACAAGATTTTCAACCCACCAAAGAAGGACATGACTGATGACCTCACTGGGGAGCCATTGGTTCAGCGCTCCGATGACAATGCCGAAGCTTTGAAGAAGCGATTGGTAACATACCATGCCCAAACTGCCCCAGTTGTCGGATACTACAAGAAGACCGGTATCTGGAGCGGAATCGACGCTAGCCAGGAGCCCGGCCAAGTCTGGAAGAGCATTCTAGGAGTCTTTGAGAAGAAAGAGTCCCCAATTCTCAGCAAGCTTGGCTTGTCCAAGTAAGCCTGAGAAAGGATCTCACAAAACAATACCTTTCCTACTGTTGTTTGATTTGCATTCACCTCCCTGGATGCTAGGAATATGTGTCTATGACTATGCACATGGGATACCATCTATTTCCCCCTGTTTTGAGGCTTTTTGTTACTTTGGTGATTAGGAGCTACTGAACATGTATAGACTTGTGGGATCTGGTGCGCTTGTATACTATATGTTTACCTGTTAGAAATACAATGCATCTGTTCTATTGCTTTTTCCCGTGAGCAATATCTCCACATCAATGCATTGTTTTCCTTCTCTTGCTCTTTGTTTGCCTAATCCACTGACAAAGATGGCAAGTCCCTAGATTAAGAACACTATATAGAGTGTTTATGCTGTTCCAATGGGACTTTCCAGGCTATAACGGGATTCACTAATACATCATTGCATCGGATTTTCTCTCTCTTAGTATCCTGAGATACTTTGCATATTATCTCTGGCCGCCGACTAAGCAACAGAACATATACAACACCCTCACCTTCCCCTCTCGTTGATCATCACAACACGTCCACTGAAAACTTCCTTCCCTGACCAGAAGCCTCCCTACCCCCTCTATCTTGCTGCTCAAGGTGTTCTTCGTTACGATCACGTTGAATTTACAATGGGGTGTGTACTCTCTTGCTCATGCCTCCGTTCTCAAGCGCAGCCACAACACAAATATGAGATTGGGAGGCCAACTTGGTAAGTAAACAGCTTAGGAGCCCTAGAATCCTCTCCTCCTCCTATTGTCCCCTTAGCAAGTCTGGTAGCTAATACAAGGTATCTCTAGCCCATCAACCACTGTTGATATCAGCTTGTTAAACCTGCAGCGTGAGTTTTTTCCCCTTATATCCCCTGCAAGTTGACATAGGGAGCTGGCTGGGCTAGTGCAACTGAAGCCTGTTCATGAATCTTGTTAAAGCACAGCTTGATAGCTCTATGCCTGCCTGCCAACAGACCATAGAAGAGACTGGTTTATCAGTTAATACACGTGTTTCTCAAATTCTACTTCTCTGTTGACTTGAAGGTATACTGACTATTTGATGAAGCAATCCATCCAGAGGACTCAAACACCCCACGTCCAGCCTTGATCATGCCGATGCAGCACTCCTTGGACATGGAACTTATCACCGCTGCGGCTAGATATGCCGATGAAAACCGTTCTCGAGTGAGTTAACACGCTCTTGATTCTTCGTCCCATAATTTCCAGAGGCTAAATCCCGTTCTCATTAGCGTAACATCCACAACAATCCAGAGGGCGTAATTGGCCATGAACGCACGGATAGTAGCCTCTACGGAAATTCGGCTACTCCCCCAACTGATGGTGCTGCAGAAGGAACCGACGCAGCTACTGCAGACCCAGCTTCATCTGGAGCCGAAGGGGTGGCTGATAATGTGGCTGATGACACTGCTGACAACGTCAACGAACAGCCTACCGCTAACGACGCGAAAACCCCTGCCGGTTACGCGATCTAAAGCCACCTGTAGTCTATTACATGGCCTATCACCCACGAGTAGCCCATTTGCCCCTTCCTCTGATGTTTGTTCTACCTGTTGCTGGCTACATGCCCAAGGCCCCTTGATTTTTGACCCTTGAGTTATGTAATTTCTGATTTTCTGGGAAGGAAACCTTTGAAAATTAATTGAGTGAAGGCTGTTTTCTTTCTTAATTTCTTTGCAGTTTGGAGGTGTGTTTACCGCAAGGCAGATTCACGGGCTTTGTTGTTTTTATTGATAAGGGTAACTTCAAGACAATACCAAAATGTAGCTTCACTGGCCCTTATTTCTTCTAGCTATTAAATGCCTATAACTTTGATATTATAGATGCCTGGAAGGTGGTTGGTTTAATGTCAATTAGATATATTAAAGTTGCCGCCACCCCGCCCTCCCGCTGTGTTTTGAGCTTATTTTCACTTCTTTGCAACCTTCATAAACCCAAGGGGATGGACGTAAGGAGCATTACATAAAATGGGGGTTAGAAAGAGTATTTTTGAAATTATGTTATTTCCTTTATTCCTTAGTACTAGCACAGAATGCCCATGCTACCCCCTTGCTGTTAAAATGGATATATGCTATGCAATAGGATAGGAGTGAAAAAAAAGTATGCAGGGCAATGAAGTGAAACAGTAGATCTAATCGCCATGAAACTGAAACAGGCCAAGGGCAGGCATTCTCAGAGCGCCTAAACAAAATTAAAACAAGTACATGAAGCCGAAGTAAAATGAAAACACAGATGGCTTATGTGGATATCATGGGTGTTTAAATGGTAGTAAACAAGGGTCCGTTCCCGCCTGAAATGCAAGGATGAATCAAATAGCAGCAGACACTGTGAAGAGTGAAAGTAGAATAGTATCACTTCGGTGTCATCGATACATTAGTACCAGAAAGGTTATGAGGCTGGTTCAGTTTTAATTCTGACATTGGATGCAGAGAAATCCGAGTCCTAAAGAACAAACAACTGGTTAGCAAACGCCGAGATTAAAATGGTATCGTAGAGTCCACAATCCTCACCTCAGCTTTCCTCTTCCCCAGTACGGAGTCTGGCGTACTAGTTCGACCGCGCGGTGTATCAGGATTTGTGCCAGTACCACCGTCCTTAGTTACCTCCGAATAGCAACTGCCATGGTATATGCGGTTCCCGACTTTAATAGCGTCTCTCCAAATCCAGTCTTGGGCTTCTTCAAACCACGTGGATTCAAAATTTTCCTGACATATTGGACAAGGAGTGTTGCGAAGAGTTGCATCATTGGGAGCGTGGATCCAGCGTTGTTGCTCTGCTTTTTTGCCCGATGCGTCTTCGCCGTTGGGTTTGCTGGCGGAGACTGAGGCATCGTCGGCACCGATGTCATCTTCGAATTCTCTGAATTTTATCCAGTCCTAAATCATTTGTTAGTGGTGTATGAAGCGCATGAGAGGGCGTAGCTTACACGTTCGTCAAGATACCAGCTTCGGTTCTGACTTCGTTTGGCAGCTTCATTCATTCGCAGGTTTGTTTTGAAATGCCAATCGAGATGTCTGGCTTTCTTTTCCTTGCCTTCCTGGGTTGAGACAAATCGACGACCACATGTCCCGCAGCGGTTCGGTTTATCTTCATAAAGGGAAGCAATCAAGTTCGGGCGAGGTCTGTGAAATCGTCAGTAAACAAATGGATATTATGGCATAATTTGTAGGGGTACGCACATCCGTATTGAGGCAGAGGTCATTGGTACTTTAATTGTGGCATCTTGTGTACTGGGGTTAGCAGCCGGAGGAGTATAGGCTGGTTGCCCTGAAATGATGAAGGGAAGGGTTGGTGGCGTAGCTGTGGAAGCTGTAGTTGCGGGTGGGAGAAGGCCACGAGCTCTCAGGGAGGCTATCAGCGGGCTATCATTTAGAGGCGTGGAAGCTGAGGGCTGTACGGCTGCTGCTAGAGCAGGTGCTGCTGACACCACTGGTTGGGCGTAAGGCTGGGATTGCGGGTTTGGTGTAGGTTTCTGTGCAGTTGCCTTGATCAGCTCTGCAAGAGTGTTTGGGTTCAGGAGAGCTTGAAGGTTTGGCTGTGGAGTCTGGGACGGTATTGTCCCCATGGGCGGCGTAGGTATCGCAGGAGTTGATATGTGAGCAGGCAATGCTGCGGGGGCGGGGGTCGGTGTTGGCTTTGCGCTCGAGGCCGAAAGCTGAGATACCTGGTCTCGGATTTGCTTTAGCTGGGCCTCAGGTAACCGTTGCTGCTGTAATATGCTCTGTAAATCTAAAAGGGCTTTCAGTTTCTGCTGAACTGCAGTGTTAAGTGGGTTAGCCGTGAATTCGAGCCGCACACTTAATATCAGCGAGTCGACGTCACGATGCAAGGAGGCCAGGTTGATGGATTCCTGGGGCTGTTGGTTATATACTTGTGGATTGGGCTGCCGATATGTTAGCGAACTATGCATGAGTTTGCCTGAGATGTGTTCAAAACTCACATATCCATGCCCGTTGCTCGGCATCTGCTGGTTATAGCCATGCCCGGCGGGATATCGAGTTGCACCCTGGGGGGGTGTCGGGGTATTTCGCCATGCTGGCGGCGGTGTGCCGACGCCTCTACCTAAACTCATAGCTTCCTGCTGGCTTCTCGTCTGCTGTTGCTGAAGGGCCGCTGTCCTAGCTTTGATCAGAGCATTCTCGATATTGCGAGTAACTTCAACAGGAAACACAGGCCTGGGGTCCAGGGAGCCCGGAACGGGCTCTTTCCAAGTCTTTAGCATTTCGTCTAATTTCTTGCGTGTCTGCGAGTCGACGAGAGTGTAGGCGTTCATAAACGTCTGATATAGGTTGCGCCCCAGGAACAGCGTGTAAGGAGTCCCTACATTCTTCACAACTGAGTCCACTACATAAAGAGCTGGTAACTTTTGAGATGGTGGTGTCTACAGAGATCAATTAGAACATGACTCGCTCCAGTTTCTACAACATTCCCGAGCAGGCGAGAGTGATATTATCCAGCAAAAGGGCAGAGTACGTATGCAACAAACAAGAGTGAACAAAAAAAAAAAAAAAAAAAAAAAAAAAAAAAACAGATAGGACGTAAAAACTGGAAGAAAATTGGCACCTACGTTTCGTATATGATTCTCCAAAACTCGGGAGATGGCCATCGCATGTTCGGTATTCTCCTTTGCAATAACAGTCAGGTTGCTTATCTGGAACTTGTCATTCGATGTGAGATCCTCCAGGGAGTTCTTATAATCCTCCGCAACCTCATCAGAGACGAGTCCGGACATGGCTGGCACGATGTCGATTAAAGCCGTTGTCCAGGAAGTAGGAAGCAAAAAGATGTCCGGGGTATAATAAAAAAGAAAAAACAAAGGAAATGCCGAGGATAAGAGTCGGTCGAAAAGGCCCTTGAGTCGGCCAGTAGCAAAGGAAGTTGAAAAACCGACTCTTGCTTAACTGCTTTTTTTTTCTCTTTGCTTGGTAAGGAGTTCTTGTTCTTTTTTCTCTCTTCTCTCTCTTCTCTTTTTCTCTTCTTGTTCTTCTTTGTTTTTTTTTTCTTGCGCTGTAATTTTTGAAGCTTATATCAAGCGGATGAAAAGGATAGGTAGAGACACAGGACAAAATATTAGAATGGTTGCTAGCTATTCCTTGCAGAAAATCGGATGGCGAGCATGTATGCCAGTGCAATATCCTAAAAAGGGAACAATATAACCGCCCACTTCTTCTTGTCTGGCCTTAACCCTGCCTTTTCCCACCTGTGTATATGTCTGCCACTTGCTTCCCAACAGCAAAAGTAGACCCAAAATTCTCACAATGGGGTTGCTCGTAGCGTCAAGAACTGGAAAACGAGGGGCGATCGAGGGGAGGGATGGTGGTTGCGGTCAACGGTAGGCGGTTAAGTCAAGGATTATAACAGAACAAGGAAGCTCGACGGTGAAACAGAAAGCAGGTCAAAAAGGAAGAACCAGGAGGGTAGAGGGGGCGCACGGAAAACAAAAGGGGGGAGGCGCGAGGACGGAGAAAGAAGTGTTACAAGTCTGACTCTCCTATTGTTGCATTCACCATTCATTCACGTACAAAATGAGGCTGGAGGTTTCGAAGGAGAAGAAAGCTGGTGGTTTTTTTGGGGCGCCAAGAAGTGTCTGACTAAGAAGAATGACTAAGAGTCATGACTAATCTGACTCAGCATTATCATGTGATATCACCTGCCTGATCCGGCCAAAAGCGGAAGCAAGTGGGAAAAAGTTGACCGGGAAGAAGGGAGGACAAGGTCGCATCTTGGTATTTTGTCATAGTGAACTCACCATTATTAACTTAGCCCCAAGTCTAGGCAGCATATATAATCTTCATGTAAGGGGAGAAAAAAAAAAAGGGAGAGGCGCGCCATATAAAAAGAGCAAGAAACCATCATCACTCATTCAGAAGCTCTCCAAAAGCCCGGTCAAGCCACCGACTCTATTGTTATCTCAAATGAAACTCTCTTTCGCTCTCGTTCTCGCTGCCCTCACGCCCGCTATCATGGCGGCCCAAATGAAGTCCATCATCGTCAGCTACCCTCAGGGAACCCCAGACTCCGTTGTCCAGGATGCAAAGAAGGCCATCACCGATGCTGTAAGAGGATGACCTTGATGCTGTTTTCCGTCTTTGGATAACTACTGACCGTCGTCTCACTCCTATAGGGAGGCAAAATCACCCATGAGTACAGTAAGTCATCCCCCTACACCCGTATAGTAAACACTGCAGAGTGCTAACCTCTATCTAATAGCCTTGATTCAGTATGTTGAACGCCTTAGAACACGCAATACCGACCTGAATGCGACCATGCTAACCACTTTTTTCTCACAGAGGATTCTCCGCTGAGGCCCCCGAGTCCGTCTTCGACCAGGTCAAGACCATGAGCGCTGAACATCAACCTGCCATTGAAGAAGACCAAGTCGTCTCGATCAACTAGAGAAACCGCTCAAGTCTATTTCTATAATGCTACGATACTCTGCAATATTACTGGCTTCTTGAATCCTGCTGCGCGCGCTGGCTGGGATATCTCTACTGATACAACCGTGTATTCCAATAAAGGGGGGAGCGTCACAGCTACCTGTTCGTCAAATCTGTGGATTCAAATACACTCGTTTTATTGAATATGTTTCATTTATACCAAGACAATTGAGTTGCAACCTAAGAAGCCCGTTCTATGCACTGGCTGCATATTCTTCTTGACCGCCGCCCCGATATACTCCGTAGATGTAAACACGCGATCAAGTAGCAAGAACTCGACCATCCGCACGACTAGCCATCAATATAACAGTTGTACCCCGTAGTTCACCCTTTGATGCTATGTATGTTCATATCGACTGCGTGATCGACAGTAACTAATAGATGTGGCATGCATGGCGCTTGGTGGGCTGTCTAGCTCTAAATACATGGTACACGTTTAGCTGCAGCTAGACTTTGGCCTCTGATTGACCATCACACCCCCAAAGTGGGCATCTCAACGTACACCGATATTTCCCTCCGCATCGCCAGCATGGAGCCTGTGTCTGGCACATATATCCTTAATTAATACTCGATCTCTACCGATTTCCACTCTCCTCTCCAAAACGCCACATCCGCGAGTGACCATGCCAAACGAACCCGAGACCGCAACCCTCCTGGAATGGATCAACAGCATCCCCTTGGGCACGTCCATCCAGTCCTCAAACGATTTATACGACGGCGTTATACTCTGGGAGATCCTGCAGGATATCGACCCCCACGAGTTCCTGGGCGTGCTTCCGGAGAGCTCACCAGAAGACCACTGGGTGCTGAGATGGCAGAATTTAAAGCACCTGCACAAGCTGTTGCTGAATTATATACGGAATCGATACGATGGAGAGATACCTGCGGGCCTCTCGACGGACCCGGATCTCAAATCGATTGCGGAAACGGCCTCGACTAAGGAGACGAACAGGCTGTTGAAGCTGTTTCTTATGGCAGCCATCAGATCCCCTGGAGCCGAATCATATATCGAACGAATGGTACAACTTTCGACAGCGACACAGGAAGGACTGAAGGGTATAATAGAAGAAGCACAGAATCCTACACAAGACCGTCTCGACCAGATAAACTACGAGCAGGATGAATACAAGGCACGACGTGACGTGGCTATGGACCCGGAGCTACAGTTTGAAGAGCGTGTGGGCAAACTGCTTGTTGAGAACGATAAACTGTCCAACGAGAAGAAGCAGCTGGAGAAGGATATACAGGACTTCCATCGCAAGGATGTACGCCTTCGAGAAGCCAACGAGGTGCTGCAGGATAAGCTCAACATCACCGAGGACCGGCTGGCGAGGCTCAAGTCTGGAAAGGCTGATATTGGGCCAAATTTCAAAGGTTACGAACACAGGACGCAGGACATAATTGCTGCCCAGGAAACTAAACTTACAGCTGCCCAAGATGAAATTGATGGTCTACGAATATCGTTGGAGACCCTTCGTGTCAAGAACCAGAAGTACCAGACTCTGCAAGATGAATACGATGAGATCAAGATCGAACGGGACCAGCTGGCTAGGAAGGCCAACGCAGCTGAAAAGTACAGACAGAAACTGCAAGCCAGTCAGGACTATGAGAAAGAAAACCAGGTGTTGAAAAATAAGGTCAAGGACCTGCAGCAACATTTGAAAGAAAGTGATACCCTCCAACGGGTCTCTGCGGCGCGTGAAACAGAGGTTGAGAACTACAGACGACTTGTTGCACGTGTTGAACAGGATCGACACGAGATCCAAGACCTGAAGAAGAAGCTGGAGTTTGACAACCATGCCCTTTCCGAGCGACTATTGGGTGCTGAAGAACAGCGTACTCGGGATGAAGACACAATTGGTAGGCTACAGGAAAGAATACGGGAGCTAGAAGGCCTCAACAGCCCAGCATCTCCCAGACCTTCTACTCCCAAGGACCAGGACTCCAGCCTTGAAAGGGATCTGGAGGAGAGTGGAAAGCGAGAAGCCCAACTGTGAGTTTACACATTTGCTCCTCCCGTCCATGGAGTTTTCTTTACTAATTCCTCCTAGTAATGCCGAGAATGAGGAGCTTAAGAAGAAACTCGAGACCATTGTGGCTGTTGACAATGCTGCTCCTGTGAGTATACTTATTTCCTGTTATTGAAGTGAAGCTTACATCATCCATAGACAACCGACGACGCTGAATCCGAGGTTCCTGCTGAGAAGAAATGGAAAGAAGACTTCTACAAATGTCCCCTTCAGACGGATAGTGAAATCAAAGATGCTCACCAGCGCTTGCACCTCGAACATACCATTATGCGAACTAAAATTGTCGAGCTTGAGGGCCTTCTTGAAGCCACCAAACTTCAGCTCTCCGATTCCAACATGAAGCGTATGTTGAGCCCCACACAATCATGTACTACCATTTCTAACATTGCATAGTGAGCCTTCTTAACAAAGATAAGCTTGAAATGGTGAACGAAGTGGCAGAATCTAACGCAGTAGAACAAACAGCACTGCGAGAGAAATGTGCCGTCCTCGCAGTCACTGTTCGAACTCTCACAAGCCAACTTGAAGTTAGGCAATTACAGCTCAACGAAATATCTCGCGAACGAGACAATCTCAGAACCACATTCAAGCAGTCCGATACCAAACTTTCTACCGAAGGGGACGCGTCACTAGAAGAAATGAAACAGCTCCTCGAAGAAGCCAACGTCCGGGTCAACGACACTACGGATGATGATATGACGAACGAATTCTTGGAGAGACTTGCAGAGACGACGGAGCGCAGCGCAGAACATCTTGCTAGGAGAGCTGAGGTTAGTCGAAATCTTTCATTCCTTGCGCGTTTCTTCCCCTTAGCACTGAATGATGATCACATTCCAATGTACTCCTCCACCACACACCTACATCTGCACCTTCACATCCCAAATTCAAAATCACACCCAAGGACCAATCCCAGAGCAAGCTCAGCCTTACCCTGGGGAAGTCTCCTCCTCTCAAGTCAAAATTGAAAGAAAGAAAGAAGAAAGAAAGAAGAAACCCCAAATCGAGACAGAGGTTGACCCGCACCAGGTCAAGAGCCTCGTAGAGCTCTGGCATTGGTCCCTCCTCTTTGCAGGTCTCATATATGCCTATGACGCTGTTAACCCTGGCGCATCCCTAATGTGTTACATCGGCATGTTCATGAACCCCGAGTTCGGATCTTGTGGCTAATCGGATAACCAAACAACAAACAACTTGGGTTTGTTTTCTTTTTTATTACATTCTCAACAGCATATGAACCAACAAAATGATGTTATCGAGTCTCTGCAAGAGCGAATTAGGCACTATGAGCAGTTCTCTACTGATCAGGAGGAGGTTAAGGCCAATAAGGAGAAAGAGGTGCGTCCCCCCTGGCCCCCTTTTCATCATCTCATGTCCGCCGTTCAACGGACACGGTATCTAATGCCGTTATGCAGACTGAATTGATGCAAATCATTCACCGACAAGCGCGAGAAATCGCCCTCATCTCTTCGGCATGGTACGACTTCCAGTCGAGGCTACAGAATGGAAATATTGTGCTCTCTCGACATCGCGGGGCAGCTGGTGCAAGCGCACACCATGCAGAGGCCAACCGCACCTGGCTAGGCAAGCAGAGGGCCCTCGTTGTACCCAAAGCTGGTGGTCGATAGACGTATTGTGCCACAGATGAGCAACAGAAGTTGTGAAGGGATTGTAACATTATGCATAAAGTTGGATCAAATGTTATTTCGGGAAATAGGGGGGAAGGTAGTTAGGGGGTGGTATATACTACACACACATACTTGACTTGGGTACAGAAGTTATTTTCCTTTGTTTGGATACCATCATTGCCTTTGACTGCATGTTTAGCTAGGCTCGTTTCGGTTTCATTTGTTTTGGTTTCGTTTTTTTCTTTCCTTTAGAATATATGCATCATATCACATCGTATATATACAAACAGATTTCTGGTGGAGATAATGTTTAATAATACACGCTCGCTATTCTATTCTCAAAACTGCCTTTTTGTTAAATATAGTATCGTACAATTAGATATACTTATATGCCGGAAATATTAGTAGATGGTACTTGGAGAGGATTATCACACCCACTCCTTGGGTTGTTTTAGCACCTCCATCATCTCTTTTTCTCTCTCCATGCCCTCACCAGCATCACCAGCATCAACACCATCCGTTCTTGTCCCAGACACGGGATCCATATACACCCACTTCGCTGTTCGCGGCAAACTCATCAGAATACTCTCAATCCTAGCACCGGGCGTACGCAGGCCAAAGCTCGTGCCCCGATCATGCACAAGGTTGAACTCAACATACCGCCCGCGACGAAGTTGTTGCCAGTCCTGTTCCTTTTCCGTGAAAGGCATGTCCTTTCGTCTATTCAGGATGGGCACGTACGAAGGTAAGAACGAACATAGACCGTCCGTGACGAACGAGAAGATACGCTCTTGCGCCTCCTTGGCCGATGTTGAAGCTGAGGTTGGTGAAGACTGGCGTATGAATTCGGTATCAAGGTCGTCGAAGAATACCCCACCAATACCTCGTGCTTCGTGGCGGTGCGGGAGGTAGAAGTATTTATCACACCAAGCCTTAAACTTGGGATAATAGGCAGTATCATGCTTATCACATACGTCCTTTATCGTTTTATGGAAATGTTCGCAATCCTCGGGAAACAGATAGGAAGGAGTGAGATCGGTACCACCGCCAAACCACCAATTCTTCTGTCCGTTAACCACATCATTGGGATCCGAAGTTTCAAAGAATCGATAGTTTAAATGGACGGTTGGGGCCATTGGGTTCTTCGGATGGAGAACAAGCGAGAGTCCCGCGGCGAAAAAATCCAAAGAATCAACGTCTGATGAAACGAATGATTTATGGTCTGCACGCATCTTCTCGATAGCTGGACGGGGCAATTTGCCGTATACGACAGAGACGTTGACTCCGGCCTTTTCGAACACGTTGCCATCCTGTAGGACGCAGGAGATGCCTCCTCCGCCGTTGGGACGACTCCATTCGTCTATTGTGAACTCCTTGCCATCTATCTGGGACAGTTCATCGACAATCCGTTTTTGTTGATCTTTTATTAGCTTTTCCATGCGCAGCCGCATGGGGGAGGAGGGTGTTATTTCGGTTTGGCGTTTTGCTTGTTCGTCAAGCTCGGCGATGGTAGGAGCGTCTAGAGATATAGGTGAGACAGTAGACTATAGATGTCCTTAGCAAACCGGGCTCTGAAGCGTTATGTTGTATAAAGAATGATAGAGCGAACCGTGGAGTATAGTGCCGCGGCTGTGAGGGCTGTCGCAAAGCCAATGAAGGGCAAAGCTCCTCTTGACCTCCCCACGCTGCCGCTGGCTAAGTTATGGACCTGACGCCTTGTGTTCCGAAGGCACTGGTATCGTGCAAACGGTGCTCGCCGTAGATTCCTCGCAAGCATTGTAGGCATGCGAGGAGTAGCCATCTTCAGGGATAATATGTGCCTTGGATAGATATGCAGGTTAATATATGAAAACCATCCAAAATGAAGCTAATTGATACCCAACACAGTCTAGTATCCGCGAAATGAAAGGAATGTAAATGGAATTGAACTCCAAACGCTGATGATATGTCTTGAATGTGCTGGTGTTAGCTTCTTTAGATAACCGGATAAGTAA
>JANTQJ010000204.1:0-22610 GCA_032989685.1 Arthroderma sp. PD_2
GGGAACGGTCGGGTGAGATCGAGCGTAATAGCTGATCAGGTGAAGATGTTGGCCAGTGGAAGTTGTGATACTGAACGACTGTTTCATCAAACCGTCGGGCTTATATCTATAACCATCCGGTCCTTCCTCACCCCCCTCGCCTCCGTCCTCATCACTTCCTCTGTTACTATCGGGCGTCTTTCCAGCTCTCGACGACGCCTGAGCAGCATGGCTGCCTCCTCGTTTCCCTTCCATCTCTCGATATGTCAAGAAACTCCCTGATACTCTGCTGGCGCTCCACGATTTGCCGTCGGTCCATCTTCTCATGCCAGCTTCCCGCTCATCCCACACGAACACTGAGCCCGACTTTATAGACTGTCTCTCCTTCTCTGATAATCTTCTCTGAACTCTAGGCAATAGTCCAATACGGCATGCTTCGAAGAGTATAATCGCATCCGCAGGGGTGCGTACATGGCCATGGTATGTCTCCATCGGCGTATGTTGAGACTACGCGCGAAAGTCGTGCGAGTCGTTGGTCCGGAAGGTCGTTTATATACCCAGACACGTCTTTCTGCTGCGTTCTAGGCCTATCGAGCACGGTGACGTGGTTAGCGATAATATTCTTTAGCTCTTGGGCTGTAGTCCTCCGAAAGGAACCGGTCGGTCTCAACCACGGTTAGGAAGACGGATGTGTAAAGCAAGTAGGATCATACAGAGCGAGTTTCCAGGGATATGATCCTCAAGAACTATAGCTTCCGCGGTCTCTGTTTGTGATTGCTGTGAAGCACGAGTGAAGAGAGAGAAAGAAAAGAGAGAGAGGGGTAGGCTGCAGTGAGAGCAACGAGGTGACGACCATGAAGTTACTGGACACGAGAACAACAACAAAGAGCAAGATTAAAGACCTCGACAGTTGAGTCAGAGGGGTGAGACAAAGATTCACCTCTTACAGGCTGTGGACAGTGATATATGCAGGGCTGGCGTCGAAAAAAATTGGAAATTGAGAATTGACGCCTGGCACAGCCGAGCGAGCTTGAACTAGATCGAGCAGACAACAACTAACAGCGCCAAACGGAGAGAGATGAAATCTAAAAAAGCAAGTCTCACGATGCAAAAGCTGGCTTACCTTTTCCTTTGTCACCCTGTCTTGGGTGCTGGTTGATTCCTCGTGGGCAAAAGGTTCGTTGATGCCAGGGGGGGAGAAAAGGAGAAGAAGTGAGGAATCAGTATGAAAAAATATAGGGAAGAAGCAGGTGGTAGAGCTAAGAATAAAGTCGGGAAGGCTAAGAGTATAAATGAGAAAAGCACCAGCCCTGAGAGGCTTTTGCTCGGTGGATTTCTTGCGATTCTTTAATTTTGTTTAATTATTACTTTGCAAAAAAGAAAGCGCAAAAAAAAAACCTCCAGGCGAAGAACGAGGGAAAGATTGGATGGCAGCGCTGCCACGTGAGATGCAAAGGGAAGAAAAGCCCACGGTGGGTCGTACTGTAATAACATACGGAGTACATTGGCAAAGAGGGTTTGTTATATGGATATTCAGTCCACGGAGTTGCGTTATAACTCAAGGCTGAGGATTTGAGGAGAGCAGAAGCTCCACTGCCCAGCGCGGGTTTCGTATTACACAATGAACAGCAGCAGATCTGCCTCTCTGTCGCCCATTAGCTAGTCTTTGCCGCCACAGGGAATCCTGCCTCTTCTGCTCCGTACAACCAGCGTAACTCGCTTTGCTTCTTTCGAGTTCGTGCGACCATCTCCCTGGGATTAATTAGGGAAGGGGGAAAGCGCTTTCACGGCGGGTAGACGCTACACGGACCTAGTACACCTAGCGCACTGGGGCATGGCATGGTACAAAATACAAAACGTTGTCGGACGCAGCCAAGCAGTGGATAGATGAAGAGGGGAGTAGAGAGTCAAGCAAAGGAGAAATAAAAATGTATATATATACGGAGTAGTTATATATTATTGTGGCGACCTCTCCTGACTGCCTCCCAAAGATATCAACAAATATATAGAGTACACCGCCCGTTATGCTCCGTATTCCTTGACTCCGTAAGCCTGGAATTGCGAAGAACTGGTCAGTCAGCGGAACGCCATATTGCTGTCATTGGCCAGACAACGCCTCCCTCCCAGCAGGATGCAAAAGCCACGTTGCGCTTTAGAATGTCTGGGATAAAAGGCAAAAGCTCCAGCGAAGGTTTGTGGCGCCCCCTTCCCCCCCTCCTCTCTCATGCGGCTAAGCGGAATGGCTGATTAGAATGGAGACAGAATGTTGGATTAAGCTTAAAGCTCCAAAGGCGTCCCGAGGAATCGCAGCAGGGAATCGGCGATTGACTGTGCCGTCCGCTCTCTTGTCTTCTTTTTTCCCCTTTCTCTCTCCTTCTCTCTTTCCCTCCCCATCCAAGTCCTCCCTTCCCTTTGTCACCCATTTCTTTCTACCTCTCTCACCTAATAGAATCTCTCCTCTTATGTTCCCTATACTCCGTACACCCTATATAAACAAGCGTGATGAATATAAAGATGTCCCTGACTAAACCTAAAGATTTTTGTACCACAAAAAGAAAAAAAGGCAAAAACCCTAAAAACCTAAAGTGGACTTGGCATTGAGTCTGTTATGTAATAGAGTTACACTCCCACCCTGACCTTTGTTTTTCTTCCTTTTTTGCTGCCCACCTCACCAAAGGTCAACATCGCGGTCGAGGTTGGACAGATCAGGGGTACCTTCTCCCTCCTTGAAATCTAGTCCTGCTGCAAAACTCAGGGAGTCGGGTATCAGGTACGATGTCTCGGCATGAATACGTTGGGTCTTTTGCCTGTGACTGTCGTTACAGTACTGTCGGATGGCTCGGCCTAACGTCATTTACGTGGGTCGCTGAAGGGAGAGAGAACGGTAAAATTGGGATATCGAGAGCAAGATCGCCGGAATGATACCTTGGTTGGGTTACTCTTGGATGGAAGAGTACCACTTCGGGTCCAGAAAGGCCCATTGGTGTGCTCCTCAAGGGATTTAAGGATTTAAGAATACTAAGCATGTCCACGGACCACAGCCAAGTCTCTTAGTGTGACTTCCTAGCCAGCGTGGGATAATGTTTGTGCCGTTTTTTTGTATCTTTTGACATCGCGGATCAGTGCATGAGGCACGGTGGTATTCTCCGTTTGCTGAGTTAGCGATAACTTTACAAAAAAGTGCCTAGAGTGGGCAAAAAAAAGGATGTTCATGGCCAGAGATCTGGGCAGGTTGGGCGGTTGGAAAGCTCCCTTGGCGTAATTTACGTACGGATACAGTAGTAATATAAGCTGCCAAGACTGTAAGCGAATCCATGGGTCCACTCGCGGAAGCCTAATTATGCTTACGAAGGTTAAATCTTTTTTATCGAGCTAAATCGCCTTTGTGGGGTTAATTCCGTTGTATGGGCCATATGGTGCGGAATTTATCCAGTTTGGCGTGATGAACATGTCGTTAGGCACATCAATTCACTTGCAGGGGTGGGAGAGAGCGTGCAAAGCTTGACATTTTACGTGCTGGACGGAGAGATGTGGCGGCTCTACGGAGGATGCTGAGGTGCTTCCTAGTCTGTCTATCGTTTGTTCGTTAGAGTACGGAGTATACATAGAGTGGGTGTCCTGAGTCAGCGCCACGGCTATTTTTACACAAATGATTCATTTCACGACTCCCTCCCTCATGGCTACGAAAGGTAAACGGCCGAAGGAAGATACGGAGGGTGGGAGAGCCCAACTAGCCACATTGGCAAGGCATTCCATTTTTGCATCCTTTCTGCATCCTCCATTAATACAAGTACCTCCGTACTCCATTGTACACACTGGGTTCCGTATAGACGCACTTAGTAAACTTGTGGTGTCCAAGAAGCCAAGCCTGCCAAGAGGAATTGTCGTTGTTTCCCCTCCAGTGGGGTTGTAGTGGCGTTACCGCATGTTGATTCGTTATCTATTAAATCTGGCACCAAAGACGATTCGATTCTTATTTTGGCTGGAGGGTAAGCTGGATAGCAAGCGAATAGAGATATTAGCCGAGAATCTGCTATACACTCGCCTAAAGAGAGATGCGGAGTAAGAATGAGACGAAGAGATCTGGAATAAATTGCTCGTTTACGAGAGACGCACCTGAACTATTATTATCTAGCGAGATATTCCATATGTTCTGGAACCTGGAAGCTGGCTAGTTTAGGAAAGTGGCTGGCAAACCCTGACAAAAGGGCTTCTCTCCTTTTGGGCTCAAGAGCAATTTCAGCGTATACTATATACCCTGTTCACGAGTCATTCCTCATTCTTAACCGCAACCGAGGTCGAGCGCCTGCGGTCGGTCCCGATAGAGTACACAAGCTATATTTAGCCACTAGCTAGAGTAGAGTAACCTGTTTCTGTTGACGGAGTGCAGCTCCTATCTATAGCTCGCGTTGTTGATTGTCGGACGAGCCATTCCCTCCGGCCTTCGCTGTTATAACTATATTCCATCGCCGGCAAAGCAAGCCGAGTTGGAGTTAGTCACCATCGGCGAGATACAACACTCCATCGGTGCTTGGTCCTCGGTATAGTGCCCAGGGATTCAGGGATAGTATGTCCTAATGTAGTCTGATTGTTTGTGATGGAGGGTGATATGTACGACGAACCATGATCATCAGCGGAAGCCGAGGAGAGCTTATCCACATCACGGAGGATATAGTACATGCATCCGTTACTGCTTATGGTAAGTAGTTGGTGCATAGCGTTAATTATATATGTCCAGATACCACACTTATCAAAGCTCCGAGAGCATCAACTAAACCGGGATAAGAAGCTGACATTGCGTTCTTCGAGGCCACGCCATGCGGATGTCAATATGGATAGCGTATCCCTAGTCGACTTTCATGCATGAGATGAATGTCGCTAAGTTCAATAGTTCAAGGCAAGGAAGGAGACAGTCAACTAATGATTAAAAATGACTGAAAATGGATGCTGGTGGAAGATAATTGTGCATTACAGATATCATGCAGGGGTAAGTTCAGGGAATGCAAAAAGGGCATGTACACTCGCAGTGTGGAGGAGAGGGTACGGATAGAGGAAGTTGCTCGTTCAGGATGGCAAGCAAGAAATACGGCCGCTTTATCCGGAATTCGTCCAGAGCGGCACTGAATTTATTATCACACCTCCGAGGTACGCCAGAGGCCTCACCAAAATCAACGCTATCTACGAAGTAAGTTGCTATGGATAGAGGAGGCCCAGAGGCCGTGTTTTAAGAGTTCAAGCGCAATGCTAGAAAGTAAGAGAGTGCAAACGAAAAGGAGGCACATGCGCTGATTACTAGCGGTTACTTTTCTTGGCGTTTCTTGGCAAGAATGGATAAAACATTGAATAAATTAAGGTTATTATTAGGTTTTAGTTATGCATAATTCCAGCTGGTATCCACAAGAATCAGAAAAAAGGAAATATACACTTCAAATATGTCTACACATTGTCCTCCAACGAGAGAACATCGGCAAGTGTTGGAGAGAACATGGACGAGGCCTGGCTATGTAATCAGGTCAAAGCGATAGGTGTATTTTCTCACATCCTTGTGCAGAGTACGGAGTACGGAGTAATCAACAGCAACTTCTCCGTTCATCTTCCCTGTTAGTGCTCCTTACAGAGAGAGAATAGACTGCAATTTGCAGTGTCCCGGATGTTATCTCCGATCACCAAGTTTGCCTATCTTACGGCATCCACCTTGGCAATCCACAACTTTAAAAACGTGTAATTTTCGCAGACTTAAACTCCGCCCGCATGACACGAGGTTCGTTTTTGCTTGATATTACGATAACTTCTCAATACCTGTTATCACAAGGGTGATCGCCTAACAGGCAAGCTTCTTCGTACTGCGGGTTCAAACATGAACTCGCACATGCTGCTCACGACAACCCAGCCACCCGAAAGAAGCACCTGATGACACACAGCAGTTATAGAGACAAATGATTTCTTCTACCTCTCCATACAGAGAGGTACATGTCGATCGACCTAAAGGCGCGTTAACGTCGTCAGAGACGCAAAAAGGCTTAATGGGTTCGCCGACGAAAAGAAACCATGATGGCTTTTTCCTCGTGTTCGGACATTTTTCTTCGAGTAATAATACCTCACACAAGCTGTATGATGCGCTCCCGCCCCCACCTTCCCTATCACACATATTTAATAGAAGCATGACACTGGAACTTCTGTTGGTTACTCACGTAACTTGACCGTCTTGGATGCGGACTGGGCAGATCGACGTTGGGATTCGCTGGGATCAACTGAACAAGTTGCCAAATAAGACTGCCTCTCTGCCAATCCTCTGGAGCACAGGCGGACAGGGCTCAGGCATGTTCTCGGATACGCCACCTTGTTGACTAAAGCGGCACTTATCTATAAATGCTTGTACTCCGTATGGGTAATATTGTACGCGATTTTCGGTATCTCCCCAAACCCCGACGCCGTGTGGATGTATATATGGTTAGCGTGGAGTTCCGATTTGAAGTCGAGAGCAATAATCCTTGACTCCTGGAAAGCTCCTCCAGATGGTCGGGTCATGAAAGCTGAGCCAAGAGCCCGTTGGAACTGATGTGACCTTCCAGAAATGCCACAACAACAGAAATGCCACAACAACAGAAATGCCACAACAACAAACGCCTCCCCTTCCAATAATGGTGGGATACAGGGTGGCTTCGTTTTCGCTAATAAACGGAGTGAATAGCCGCCAATAAGACCACCTACGTTTGTCTAGTGGTTGGTTACTCCGTACCTGTAGTCGTATTGATTGTTAAGTCATATAATCTCATTTCCTTCCCTTTAGTTGCGCGATATACTCTGGGCGCAAGGTGTTTTTATATTCCATGGATGCATTTAAAATCAGGTCGGCGGAACCTAAAAGGGCGGGCCGTGTAATGCCACCCGGCTATCATCATCGCGGGTGCTATGGGTAGTATCGTTGGCTAAGACGGTTCTTTTCTGGTAGGTCCAGCTTCTCACCTCGCAGGGCACCGCTGGAGTGGTTGACCGCATACCCGCTGAGCTTGATTGACATCCCGCTGCCGTGCGAAAAAACAGACGACAGAAAGGTTACATATTTCATTGAACCTTGTATTGCATCGCGAATAAAAGCATGTATGCGATAATCTCGCATAAACTGTATGCATCGAGAAAAGCGTGTTTCCCCAAGAAGCGAGCCAATAACCCGTATCCGACGACCAACACGTGTATGGAGTTATCGCGGGGTGGATAGGAGAAGTTTGCTCGCATGACCGGGACTAAAGACGAGAGATACTAATAATAAAAATACGGTTATACTCCGCAAACGGGGATGCCGTAGCTTGTTGCTTTTTCTGTCCCTTGGATAACCACGATGAGGAGTCAGACAACATCATTGACCCAATATCCTTGCTTCATGACGCAGCAAGAGATGGGATACGAGTTATATGCTTATTGATTGTTCTCTGAGCGTTTTGCGGGGTAACTTTTCCTTCTCTGGCGTCGCCCTGGCCATGGTGTCGGGCCGTTGCTGTAAACCCTTGAATATCTGGTTGGTGCTAAGTATATGTACAGTTGTAGACTTTTTATTTTTAATGCCAAAGACAAGCTCGTCCAGCTCTCGCAGAACAATTTTCGCCTCGAGTTGCATGAGGGCGGCAAAAGATGAGCGGGCTGGCTGTCCCTCGTTCCGCTTTTGGAGAAATGAGTAAAAGAAGGTTGCCTGGGTGGTTGGGATAGGAACGCTGTCGTGGGGGCAAAGCCTGGAATTGCAGGGGATGGATGTATTACATCAATCAATATAAATGTATGGAATCCCTTGGGATCGATGGCAACTTTCCCGTTTCATTTAGCCCTGCTATATGGCGCCAAGCACCCAAGATCTTGTCATTTTCTTATTCTTCTTTAAAGAAAAAGCAGTGAGATGCGGGCGAGGTACTTTACCTGGGATCTAATAAAGGACGTCCTTTTGCTTTTTCGTTTCCGGTTTGCAATCACACTCCGTACACCGTCGGCCATCCAAGGATACACTTAAGCTTAATCCTGACCTATCATATAAACGACACGAGATGCAAGGGAGGGAGGCGGAAGAACCGATGTTATGTCTCACCCTAAGTGAGATAGAGGGGCAAGATGACGTGCAGGCGACAGCAGGTTAACAGACCTTCAAGGGGCCCCAAAGAGACCAAGAGATGACAAGCATGAACCCCATGATCGCGGGCTAGCCAAAAAAAAAAGCCCATGAATCTATTGTGTGTATACACCTCGCCATCTATATATATATCGTACATTTATCTTACAGGTCAGGGGGTGGAGAATACCAAGCCATGCAATCGTTTAGCAATCCGCCCTTCCAAAATGCCTGGGGAATGGGACAAGGTCTCGGAGACTGGACACGCCAGCCAAATATCCGACGAAGCGATCAAAGCCAAGTCCAAACCCGCCATGTGGTACGGTCCCCCACCTTCGTAAGTCCGCGTACCACTGAATAGAGCCCAACTCCTCGTTAGCGAGGAGATGGGGATAAGGCGCCTTGGCATCAACGGGAGATGAGGAATCGGGCGTCGAATCTCGCAGCTTTAGCAGCCCGTGGTCGCGCATGTTTTGGATGAGCGGTGAAAGTCTATGCTCACGCAGTGACCCGCCAACAACCTCACATATCTCGGGTAAAAGGAGGTCAAAGCATGCGACCGTCTCCTTGTCTTCGCTTGACGGGGCGTTTGAAGGCGCCATATAGAATGGTTTGACAATTTTGGGGTAATCCGTAACAAAAATGGGGGAGCCTTTGCCAATTGTATCAACGAGAAACTTTTCATGTTCTAATTGAAGGCCCCCTGACCAGGATGGAGAGAAGTCGAATTTTGCTTGACCTGCAGCGACAGCATCCTGGAGATGTTCAATCGCCTTGGAGTAGGTAATGCGAGGCCAACTGGGACCTTCCATCAAAGCCTTCCACCTTTTTTCAAGGTCCGCATGGATGGTATCCTTTGTAGGATCGTCGGTTTCTCGAAGGCTAAAAAGCTCCTGAGCTACCGGAGTATTATAAACCCTCTGCGTCATATTCCGAATAAGTGTTTCCACAAAGCCGGTGAGTGATTCCAAAGAATCTAGATAGCTCAATTCTGCCTCAAGCATATAGAATTCGCTCAAATGACGCGGGGTGTCGCTTTTCTCGGCCCGGAAGGTAGGAGAGAGAGTCCAGACGTTACCCAACTCTGCCGCATAGGCTTCGAGGTGTAATTGCGAAGAAACCGTAAGATATTTAGGCGACCTGAAAAACTCGACCGCTTTTCCATCCTCCGTAACGGCATCACGCGGCTTAAGTGTAAACACTTCTCCTGCACCTTCGCAGTCAGAAGACGTTATTAGCGGCGGCTGAACTTGAACAAAGTTGTGGTTACGATGTGACCGGAACTCCTCAGTCACTTGATATATGAACTCGGACCGTAGGCGTGATAAGAGGGCGTTGAAGGGGGTGCGTAGGCGTAAGTGTGGTAATTGTCGAAGAAAATCTGGGGTATGGAATTTCTTTTGAATAGGATACGTCTGCAATAGAGATATATAGAATTAGCCAGAGAACATGACCAGTTTAGAAAAAGGACGGCTGCACTAACTGCAGGATCAGCTTCTCCCACGATATTTACTTCAGTTGCCTGAAGTTCGTGGGACTGCTGTTTGCCCGGAGGCGTTCGTTGCCATATCCCTGAGATTTCAACTGCAGCACCCTGAGTTAAGCTAAATATCCAAAAATCCTAACAGTCAATCACTTCCACCGATCCATTCTAAGCCCTAGCGGAAGATTGCTGACCGGGCATTTCATTATATTGAGACTCGAAACGTACTTGGTTGCTTGCTCTGGTGTCATGACCGCCTGGATCGGTTGTAGGGACGACCCGTCCGAAATATGCGCGAATGCAAAGCGTTTCTGCTTCCTTAGGAACCTGACATGTCCATGTACACGCAATTCTTTGTTATCCAGGGAGGGAGATTCCGTAAACGACTTCGAGTGCTCGAATATCTGCGCGCATCGGAGGGTTATCGGGCTCGTTTGCTGGCTACTGAGTCGCGCAGGGGTTGTAGAGAGACATCTTCGGTACAGACCAAGGGCCTGTTTGCCCACTGGCCTCGCCCAGATGGGTCGTATCCTGCCAGAAATCGGGCCCATTGGGGTTCTGTATCCTGACAGAGCTTCAAGAGCTTCGAGAATTTAGAAAGCGAGAATGATATCTCAAGTCTTGGCACGCAGTTAGATCACGTGATGGCTACTTCGACTTGCAGCAGATTTGAGGGCAGAAAAGTAGGGGAAAAGAGAAATAAATGAATTGAATAATAGCAAGAATTATATTCGTAGTTTTGTATAGAAATGTCAAGAGTAAAAAAAAAAGTCAATGGGCCCGAGCCGCGATTCGAACGCGGGACCTCTCGCATAAAAGTACTTAGGGTTAAGGCCCTAAGCGAGAATCATAGCCAACTAGACCACCCGGGCGGATTTGTTAGGACCAAGAAGGGCAACCTTCAACACAGACTTGAAGACATCTTCTGGTAGTAGTTATCAACTGGAGGTGAAAGATATATTTCCAAAGGTCGGAGTGGGATGTTGAGGTTAAGGGACGAGCTTTATTTGGGAGACGACGAACGAGGATCTATAGTAGGATAGTTTAATAGAATCGAGGGTATAACATTAATGATTCTCTACTAATAACTCAATAATAAAGGAACGCCAGGCAACACATTTCTCCTTTCGCCAAACTTCTAACCTGTCCACCGACGGAAGCAAATGAATTATAAAAGGTGATAAGGGTAGGTTTCCAAAAAAATAACGTAAATTAAAGAAGATGGTGTGGGTAAGAGCAGGGCAGATGCCGCTTAATAGCCTTCGAGAAGCAAATAGCGAGTTTGGAACAAAGTGTTTGTCCATGGTGAAGGCGGTATGAAATGCAATGCAACCAGTCGGAGTGCTTGAGAATAGCAAGCGTATGTCTCGGTGATGCATGCTACATACCTTCAACTGCCTGTTTTCTATAATAATAAGACTTCTCGAAGATATGCCGTCAGTCTATTGACCAACAGTAATGTTGATGGTTATCCAGACAGGCTGTGCGGCACCTCCGCGCTGATCTGTCCAGCCGATAGCAGCTAAGGTCTGAGAGACACGGCGCTTCATATTCTCATCGCTGCCTCGAGTGCCTCCGATCCAGAAATCTGAACCCTTCAGCCACGAGCCATCGCCGACCTCGAGACACTCGGTGATTCCACGGGCTGTGGCCTTGCGGCCATCAGGCCCCTTAGTTGGACAGAGCTGGTCTATTAGCTCTGAGACAATCATCGTAGAGGGCACGCGATAGGACCTCCACTGAAAGGAGCCTCCTGGGTTATCCCAAGGGGGCGTATATGCCTCGATAATGTGTATGGTTGTATGTTTTTGAGGGAAGATGTATCCCTGTCCGTTTGGAAGTACGAGGGCATGGTCGCTACTTGGGGGGTATGCGCCGGCAGGTAGACGACGACTTTGGTGCTGTGCGGCGGGTGGTGACCCAGGTGGAGATGGATGCCGAGCTGGGGACGGGCCAGGGGCTGGAGCCATAGCTGGGGCCGCCGGCTGCGGGATATTCGTCGTGAAGGTTTGCTGCAGGATGACCTGATTTGTTAGTAGTTGATGAGAATCCGGCCAGTGGGAATGCCGGCCATTTGTGAGAGCACCAACCTGTCCCACAGAGTTCTGTGTCGCTGGGGCCGGAGCCGGAGAGGCTGGCTGCTCCTGGGGAGCGATATGGTGCCCTGCGTAGAAGGGTATATGGAAGGCTTGTAGGTATGCAAAATCCTGGGGAGGTATGCCTCCAAGGGGTGGACCATCAAGGCTAATATATCTCATTTCCGCCATGCTGTAGAGCGGGATAAGTTTGAGAACGTTCTTGAAGTTGTTTGGAAGGATGTATAGTTGTAAATATTGGATATAGGAGTCGTAGCCGCAAAAAGTAACAGTTTATACAGTGGGAAAATTGTATCCGGTAAAAAAGAATATGCAAGAAGGGAATAGCAAATGAAAACATTTTAGAAACGGGGGGAATCGATGCTCCGATTTATAGCCCCCCTTTTTCTTGAAATTCCTACCAACTAGGCTTCACCTGTATCATACACAGTAACCATGGAGACTGCCCTGTGAATAAAATCATGAGACGACAGGGAATATCAAACATGTCACTACAAAGGCATCCCACAGGATGTGTGACAAACTCCACATCACTGAGGGTAAATGTTGAAAGTAAGTAATTAAATAACTGGTGAGAAACTTGATGGCAGGTAGTGAAGGGTGCTAAGGTGGTGGGCTTTGCCCGTCATCACTGAGACCGGGAAACGGGAACCAAAGGAATTAGACCTGGAGGAACATCGCAATGGTCTTGCGGGTATGGCCGATACCTTGTAGCATGGCTCAAAGCCGTATGAGAACCCATGGGGTTCAGCCGCTATGTCCAGAAACAACGGCGAGACTCTCATATATCTTCTGCTTTACCGCAAGGAAGCTCCCGGTGCTATGTCTCAAAGTTGCTGGGTTTTTCGGTGACGGCCGGGCTGCCCCTTCAACCTCTATCTTGCCAGCACCGGCCTTTCTCACAGCAACAAAGCCATCAACAAGCAATGTGCCTTCGCCCCTGAACTCTGCCGAATGTCCAGAAGACTGCATAAGCTTGCGAAGATCAGATAATCGGAGGTCACCAACATGCAGCGGCTTTGTCACTGATCTTGTCGCAGCGACAAGGCTAGCAGGTAGTATATCAAGGACTGGAATCTTTTCATTCTTGATAAGGGACTGATTGGCTTGACTCTCCACAGGCCCGGTTGCCTTCCATGCCTCTCCTTTCCCTTTGTTTTTAGACTGCTCTTGCACCTCTTCCTGTAATGATAAGGCTTGCGAAGACTGTAAATTGCCCACAAGCGCCACGACACCCAGGTTACTAACATTCTGCCACATTAATCGTCGTACCAATGGCCGGCTTAACCTAACCATCCAAGCATTTGTGTCAACACTCGCATCAACCGTGTCTCCTATTGAAGGCGTGAATATGTCGATACCAAGTTTTGTCGTCGACGTAGTACTGGCTCCCCGATGGGCTGCCAGCAAGTTCCTGCACTCCGCGGCAAGTGCCATAGTTTCATCCTTTGTTCCTCTTATCAAAATCAAGTTGCGGGGCTGGATAAGGGGAATTAACATCTCCAAACTCCGTTTATCGTGCAAACCAGCGAAATCCACAAATGCTAGTCGTGCATTCAATGCGAGGGAAGAGTTTACAATGGTTGCCTTTGAGGGTCCTTCAGTAAGAGCTTGGCTTTCGGCGTCTTCCTCCGAGGCTTCAGCATTCTCAGCGTCGCTATGCACAAGACCGTTAGGTGGAGATAGCTCATCACTGGGTATGTAGTTATTGTCGGAAGGTTGCGATACCTGGCGCCTTTTGTTGGGGCCGTGGATCCCGCCGGAGCCAGCCTTGTCCCAGCGTCGCTTCTGGCCAGGGGCCGTTTGGATATTTCCGGAGGGCGCACGCTGGTCTTGGACTTGGGCTTCTTCTCGCTCTTCTGCCCTTAGGTATTCCTCTGGTCGGATGAACTCTCCATACTGATCGCCTCTCTTCTTTGATGCAACGTAAGGAAACATTCTTTCCCTTCCCTTTTTTCCACGAACATCATAATCGTGCACTCCTCTTTTCCGTAGAAGAATATTCACTCCCAAATCGGCATCGCTGAGGCCCATTTTGCGCTTGTTGGAGTGGGGAAGCGAGACAGAGAAGTTGAGCACTTTCCCCTGTTGCTCTGATTCGGAATCTTCAGACTCAGATGAGCTAGATGCATCGTCCATAACATCGGCGGCGTTCTCTAATGCAGCATTACCCCTCACTTGGGCGGTGTTTTGAAGTTGATTTTGTGTTGCTAAGTATTGCTGGTAAATGAGTAACTCGTCAGAATCTAGCGATGACCTCTGCACGTCGGTGAGGGTTAACTCCTTTCCTCCGCTATGGATCTGCTCCAAGAGCTCTCCGCTTGTAGACTTTTCAAGAGCAACGCCATCTTTCCTCTCCTCATAGAGTCTCCAAATCTTACAGCCCAGGATATTTTCATAGGCATTGTCAGAGCCTAGTTGTTCTTCGGTGGAGAAGTTTAGTGGCTCCGTCATGATAATTAAATTATCAGGCCCTTCGGCGATATGCTTTAGGATATGTTTTGAAAGGCCCCATTCTAGGGAGGTGTCGGGCGAAAGTATTACCTTTGGTCCCTTCGATTCGAGAATGCTGTCCAGCTTAGCCTTATGCTCCACGATGTTTAGATGTTTGAAAGTAAACGGCCCAAGACTTTTCTGGCCAGCCGCGGATTTCTGAGTCTGTGTATTCTTCGACTGTTGGCTTGCAGCTCCGCCTGCTTTACCAGAGGCACCGATTTCGACAGTGTCACCACCCTCAAACTCTCGGACAATGTTCTCGTCCATCCACTCCAGCATACTTCGCGCCAGTCTCATGGTACCATGAGCTTTTTTCCCGGCCAGATATAATGGTATGTTCCTAAGGGGTTCGTCCGAATTTCCGGCGTCAGCGGCCTCTCGCCATGCATGTTCTAGCACATATGCAATTTCTAGAACTCGTGCACTACTATCAGTAGGCAAAAGAACGGTACCTCCCTTCGCAACACAACTTCGAATCATGTCAAGAAGTAGCCCGTCTCGCTTCTTCCTTCCTCCTGGCAATGAAAATTTGTCCCCTCCGCTTGCACTACAGATAAGTGCGGTCGGTTTCCGAAGCTGTTCAATAACCTCTGTCCCGCTTCCGCCAGAACTCCCAAACCAAGCTGCACCAGCAATGACATTTTCCCTTGCTTGACTCCAGTCAACGGCGTAGACAATCGATTCCATACCATGTTGAATATGCCATATTGTTCCTCCCACAGTGTGGCCTGCGTTATAAGCAGTGATAGTAAGTCCATTTAGAGGCGGAGAAAAGGGTGATGGTAAAGGCTGAAGAGGCTGGGAGTATTTTAACGGATGTATGAGGGAGAAGTATCGCGCGATGTCTTCGTTCGAGGGAGGTGGTAAAAGAATGCGCCCTGATCCAGTATTTTCGTGCTCTGGAGCTCCGTTGGAACCAGTAGATGTTGGCGGAATAGTAAGGCCGGAGGTTGATTCGGAGGCCGTGACGGAAGTGCTGGGTAAAAAGGTAGCAGCTAAAGGAGCTGAGGCGTAAAGGTTTTGTAGAAATGTCCTCCCAAATGCTATAACTGGGCTGGTGGCGTAAATAGGTATTTGAGTAAACAGGGGATAGGTTCTGCAGCAGTGCGCAAAGGCTCCAAGGTGAGATGGTGTTGCGTGAGTTAGGAGAATGAGGGAAAGCGTAGGGATATGTCTAATTAATGAGATAACGAGGTCAGCTTTGATAACTTGACTTCCATCTAGCGAGAAGAATAGGGACAAACCTCTCCAGCTCTTTGAGCGCAGACGTGTCAAACGACTCATCCCATCCGACGTCGACTAATATCTTGACACCACCGTCAAGTTCAAGGATGGACTGAGAAGCTTTGGAGCTTGAGGACTGCGCCCCAAGCAGAGGAGTAAAGGTGAACATGACAAGGCGATTAATAGGATAACAAGACTAGAGGTAGTCTGAGGTTGTATGATCGAGTAAAGGCAACCTGACGACTCAGCCAGCCAGTAATACACCGTCGCGTTGTCGTTTGACGCTTAGAGCGAGAATAAAGATAGAAGGAGTGGGAGAAAAGTTGATCTCAGCATGCTGATGGGAAGCATAGAGCTCGGAGGTAGAGAACGTATCGAGTAATTCAGATCAATGCCTTTGGACCTGGCTATTGATATCTCTGGTTTGAATTCAACTTCTTCACTTTATGTTTTTGATAACAAAGCTACATCCATGAAAGCCAAAGGTCAGCCTTGTTTGTTTTGTTTGCATCTTAGCTGGGAATTTACTTTGCAGGCAATTAAATAGATATTTTAATCACTGAGCTGAGGATAGAGAATAATGAAATTGATATTGCATTCATAATTTATATAAGAGTTAATTCTTACGGGGTATCCAATGCTCAATATGCATATCCAGAAACAGGGAGTGAAAAGAAACAACGCTAAAGGGCCAATCACAATGTACAAGTCACTCTATACAAAACTCCGGCAATGTGCAATAGCTAAAACTTCAGGTTCATGGTCTCATTATTTATTTCAGCAGGCGATGGGCGTCGGTCTGCCCTCAGGACGACGGACTTCATCTGGTTCGTCGTCACTATCGTAACCCATTCCTTTGCCACGCTCGATTGACTGAGGATGTCTATGCATGTCTCAATCTCTTGCCTTGACGCAGGGGTTCGCATTGAATCTATGATCTTCTGGGTGATTAGATCCATAGTATATGACTTTCGCAGTGACGCAGAAGTACCCGTCACGTCATCGACCTTGGGACCTAGGGGTGACAGCAAAAGAAGGACACTGACTACTTCCGGGATTCGACTGACGGCAGTCTGTTTGAGGATAACCTCCTTTGAAGGCGGAGGAGGAAGTTTTGACTGATGTAGCGCCTTCACTTTCATACGCTCAAGAAGGCCGCTTCGGCGGTTACTTGTTGAGACTGAATCCTTCAACGGGGCTGGTTTCTTCGCATGCGGCTCGCGGGTTAAACTTGGCTTTGATTTGAGGACCCCGAAGAGCTCATCGATGGTCCTCTGGACACCATTGCTGGCAGGTTTGATGGTCCCTTTAGATGGGTGTATTGGCGCCAGTGGGATATTTTTGAACACATCTTGACCTGATTCCTTATCACTCCTGTCGACCTTTTCATCCCAGTAGTATTCCAGATTCGCCAAAAAACCTGCCTTTAGCTCCTTGTCCTTCAAGGGCGACACGCTAGTTGGCTGGCTTGAAGTTGAATTTTCCAGCTGCTCCAGAAATGTATTCGTTCCGTAGCTGGTGAGCTTGAATTCGGTTGGTGGTCGTGAGTGTGATTCTGTGGACGGCACGGGGCGCCGAAGTGCCTGGACGTGTAATATCTTTCGCACGTCTCCGAGAGCGACTTTTCGTTTATTCCAGATCCGCTCTGTGCTCTTGAGAAGTTCTCGAAGATCTGCAGGAGCGGTAGCCCCATTGTGGGCAAAATGGAGAGAGAGCGCGCTGAGGAAAGCGGAATTGAGATCGACAAGGTCGAAGAATTCGGTAGGTCGTTGAGAAGAGGAATCTTGGGGGTCGGGTGATATAGATGATGCCTCTGTAGTGGAAAATTTAGGAGTATTGGATAGCGATGCTGTGCCATCTTCATGATGCGGTGTCGATGCCGCCTTGGTCCTGCTTCGTTTTGCAGGCTTTTCATCCTCAGCGGAAGGGCAAACCTGCACTGGGTCGCTGTCTCCCTCGCCCGGCTCCTCGAGTTTTCGCTTCAAAGAAAAAGTATCCTTTGAGGAAGCTGTTCGTGCACCAGCTTTGCCTACCCGCGTAAAGGCTGCGATGCCAGGCTGTTTTGCAGGAAGGCGAGCTGTCGAGGAACGAGTCGTGGCCGCCCTTCGGGTCTTTACAGCCATGTTGCTTCTCTTTATTTTTGGTCTCTCTGGTGATAGAAGGTAAGTATGCTTGGTGTATATATGAATGCACGGAATATGTAGTATGTAGTCCTGTTGGCAAAGAAATATGGCGGCAACGCCCTTTCAAATAGAAAAGTCGCTCCTTGTTCATCGCGAACTTCTCGTCGCGAAATCAATTAAACGCGTAAAAACAAAACGCGTCAAAAATTCTTACATAAGCACGCGTTTTGCAAGTGAGCAGATGTAAAACACTTTCGACAACTTTCAAAATTTCATATATTAACACGATGCTCTACCTAGCTACTGTTATACGAAAAGCTGAGTAGCTACCCTTGAGAGCACTAGACATGACATTTTAAATACCGTCAATTTTATCCACCTGTTCAGGGATACCAAAACTGAGGAATAAGGCTAGTGTGAAGAAGACACTGCAATGGATGGGATATAACATCGATGCGAGGAAGCTGAAGGCTGGCTCTCAAATGAAATATTATGGATAATTATGCCATTCGGATACAGCAAGAGATAAAAGACGTCCCGTTTTCCATACATCTCGTTCGTGATAACACAAAGTCCCGGACTGCCTCCGTCATTCGAATCACCCTTTTTCAGGCGACAGGAGGGCTTGAGTTGACTGTTGGACGACCCCTTTCCTTATTTCTTGCTGCCACCAAGCCATGATGAGAGACCGCTCTTGGCATCTGCTGCCTTTTGCTCAACGGACTTGTCGAAGCTCTCTAGCTTGCCAGTGAGGTCCTTTGCGGTCTCATGAGAGGCCTTGTCGATCTTATCCATACCCTGCTTCGCCCGCTCGACGGCTCCCTCGTCAAATTTCCTTGCTGTATCTCGTACGCTGTCGTACTAATGGTGCATTCATGTTAATAATGGTCCAAGGCAAGGAGTATGAGAGGCCAATCTACGATGTAGCTGTGACCTCCTTTTGGATTGGACAGATGGACTTACAGCATTGTCTACCTTAGCGCCAGCCTGTGCAGCAGTCTTCTCAGCAGCCGTGGTACCTGTTGGCTTTCCATGGATCGCTCGAGAAGCATCGCCTATGGGGTACAATTAGCCTGCGTTCGAAGACACCAATGTCCCATCTCAAGGGGGTAGAGAAGCTTACTCTCGAACTTTCTGGTCGCTCTCTTTGGGTCACCTCCAGCAGAGTATAGGTAGTAACCGCCGGCACCTAGAGCAGCCAAACCGAGCCACATTGGGAGACGAGACTTGGGGACGTTGGGCATGTTTGCATTTGGCGGCCGGTCCATGATTGCGGTAGTGAGAGTGCTTGATAGAGGGGAATTGAAGCTATTGCCGTGAAGAGTTGACAGGCAGTTGGATACAAACAGTTTCTTTTCACAAGAACCAAAGGCCTTCTTCCGTACTGTTTAAATACTCCTCAGCATCCAGAGTGAGGGGTCTTATAGTCCAGGGTTGGCTGCTTATAATCCAATCCGAGGAAGTTCAAGTTATGACGTAGATTTGCCTGAAGCTCAGGTCACGTGAGTGGGACTTCTGCATGGGTTGTAGCCACAAGAACCAAGTTTACGGCAAAGCTACAACAGTCGAGACTTCCTGCATGTTCTTGTCTTTTAGGGGCTATGGAGAGAGGGACTTGAGGGGATGCATCTTGATCGTCGTGACCTGTTCTCTTCAATTGGTCTCTCTCTCTGGCCTGATCTTCTTACGGTAACTGACCATCAGTGAAAAGGTGTAGAAAAGGGGAAGGGAAAAAAGTAGGAACTAATTAGCTTATTACGTAGCTGCGTAAGAGTACAAGGATCAACGCCCTAAACACTGGCAGGCAAGGTTTGATAGGACACAGGGAAGCGGCTGGGCTTTTCCCTCTTTTAGTTGTAGTATCGAGGCTCGTCGAACACATGATATCTGTGGCCGCGAACTCCTTCGCCTCGGAAAATGGCTGGGAATCGCATGCCTGCAGGTACTTGGTCTTCCGTCGTGCGTTCTCCCGTGCCTTCTGGCTGGCCAACAGCGAATTTACCAACCTAGACAGTGACATCATTAGTATTTAGTTATGCATGCAGGCCACTGGGGCCGTGTTTAACCCCGCGAGAGAGATAAAGAGAGATTTTTTCTTCTTCTTACCTGCAGTTCAGTGTCTGTGATTGTTCCTCTGCTCACACGAGCGTATCCAATCTTGCGGATATTCTTGTAAAGAATATATTCACACCAGCGATCCCAGTCGGTAGCGTCGATGTCCTTCATTCCACTCTGCTCGCTAACATAGGTGTTGTAGTTACCTTCAAGCGGTTTGGTAACGAGGTAACTGAGCAAGATCATGGGTTTATCCGAGGACCCCATCAACTTGGACAGATATTCGGATTGAAGTCGCCTGTCCTCGGGATCTTCTTCCTGGCCAGAGTGGAATACGACCACATCGACATGTTCACCGTACATGTCAATTGTCGCATGAATGGCGGGGGCAAGCTCACCGACGGGCGATGGAAGGAGATGGTGGGTTGAGTTGAGAATTGGGAACTTGGAGAGCAGAGCGCATCCCCAGGTGTGCTTGTTTGGACCAGGGCCGTAGTCGACGTACATACCGAGATCTTCAGCCAGGAACTGAGTGGTGTCTCGGTTGCCCATGATGATTCTCTGAAGGTCAGACTCGAGCAGTCCTACGACATCGAGTTCTAGCTCCTTGATCGCGTCACGCATACGTCTCTCAGACGACCACATGTCATTGTCGAGTGAGAAATGGACCGTCCAGATACCGGCAGTCAACACCTTCTCGTCTTTGTGGTACGGAGTATAATCGTTGGTGGGGAATCGCATGAATGCAACAGCGAAGGAGACGACCTGAAGAGCACCGAGGACGTAGAGGTAAAAGGTGCGTTGCTTGCGGGCGTTTACGACTGGCTTTCTGTATTTGGCTGATAGCGAGGTTTGCGAGACAGATGATGAAAACACGCCGGCTCCGATCAAGATCATCATCGCGATCATGACCCAATCGGTGCGTTCACGTACAAGTGGGCCACCGGGCACGAAGGCATAGGCGACAACCCAAATGCTGAAGAGGACCATGAAGTTGTAGACCAAGAAGCCCAGTCCAAAGACGGTTGCGGGGGAGTGTCGAACGGCGGAACCAATGAGAATAGGGGCAATGGCCATGATATAGACCGCAAGAATGAGGCCACCGTAGAAACCAAGCCAGTGGCTGTTTCCTGTCAAGAGGGCAGCGCCGACGGATCCCAGGCCAAAGGCTGTCCAGCTTCCGGCTAAACGAGGATAGGTGATACCTGCGACCACACCGACACCCATGGCGAGAAGGGTGAGAGATCCATGAGGTACAGCAATTGCACCACGGATGGGGAAACCTTCCCACACCCAAAGAACCATTGTGCTAGAGTCCGAAAGAAGGGAGTGCATGGCGAAGGCAAGCCCACCAAATCCGAAAGCGGAGAGAATTGAGGAACCCTTGCGGCTGTTGGAAGGCATATAATCTCCCGACACATAGTTTCTACGGGACGAGCGAAGCACAGAAAGTAGAGCGAGGGCGAGTGCAGTCTTGTTCCATCCACCATTGTCTGGATGGAGAATGGGCCACACTGGGTTGTTTGTGTAAAACGCATATTTCATAAGACTTGAGGCGAGAAGTCCGATAGTCCAGGCAATCACTCTCGTCTCAAGGCGTGCAGGTTGACTACGCTCTCCATACCAGGTAGCCGTCCATGTCAGACATCCCATGCCAACGGAGAAACCAACCATGAAGAGTCGGTATGGCGGATAATGGACAAGGTAGGCGAGCAGGCCAGTCAAGGATAGCAAGTGGAAAAGCCGGACGTTGCGGACAGCAAAAGAACGGAATCCGGGGAAGGCTAGGAGTAGAGGCGAAATGCTAACCATCACGATAACCTCGAAGCCGGAAAGGCCCATGTTCCATAGAGGGAAGTCTAGACGGGTTTTGTTAGCAGAGTCAATTGTAATTCTATTAGGTCGAGCTTACACCAAATCACAACTCCAAGGGAGGTCAGGGTGGACCAGAAGACGAACTATGCCTATGTTAGATATGGTAGAGAGAGATAGAGACCCGGTCGGGGGAGTTCTTACTCCATTGTAGACATCAGCCGCGGCATCCAATGCTTCGATCAGGAAGAAGCGTTCACCAAGAGCGATGTTATGTCCGCTATAGGAGAGTATATTAGTATTCAATTGGGATGGGATAAGATAATGGTTCAATCGTACTCTTTTTGGACAGCAGCATCTCTGGCTGATTTACTCGTTCTGTTCATTCTTTTGCTTTAGAAAAGAGTACCAAACATCCATGACTGGACACAGCGATTGTACATTTAATCTACTTCGGGAGCCGCCTGACGTACCCTCTGCTAACCCCCTTAATGTCTTTCACTGTAATCTCAAAGCCTTCAAAATCAAGAGCAGTCACAGCATCAAAACCCACGTCGAACAGGATCAGGGCCCATTCAAAAAAGGCATAGGTCGTGTACGCTAGTAGCTGAGTTAGCAAAAGGTGAAAATTGTAGATGAATGTGCATGATTTCCAGGAGTCTCAACTCACCTCCAGCTACTTTGTGAACTTTGTGTTGAATGAAGAAATATGCCAACGGAACAATCGTCGCAAAGAACAAACCAGCAAAGGTCTTTCGGTATTTGAGAGCTTGCTGGTTATTTGGTGGGCTCAATGCCAGACATCCGATAGTCCACGGGATAGTAGCCACAAGGTATGCTATCATGAAGATATCATGCCAGCTATGGTCGTCCGTTGAGGTAACGTATGTCCATCCTCCACAGGTCAGGGTTCTAAACACGCCAACTCCAAGGACAGCCTTTGGCAGAACCGAATTGGGTCTCGCAGTGAGGATATAGAACAAGAAAACGAGGGCGAATCGAGGACCAGAGGTGATTGCAATGAAGACTTGGAAGACTGAGCGTTCAGGGTATCTGTCGCCAATGGTCGCGGAAACGGACGGAAACCACTCGTCGGGGTAGCCGTAATGCTCATTCTGAACAATCTTATGATAATGCAGCCATATTCCGACAATCAAAGCACCGAGAAAGGCGGCATAAGCTACTACGGTATGTGTCCATGAAATCCATTTCCCGTTAAACTGGAGTCTCGAAACATTAGCCCGAGG
>JANTQJ010000205.1:0-22602 GCA_032989685.1 Arthroderma sp. PD_2
GCAAGTTTTGCCTGCTCAAGGACGCTACATTTGCGTCATTTGCAGATATCACGGGCCAGGTTGTCAAAACATTTATAGAAAATGACAAATTTCTACTATACATTACCGATTATACCTCTAATAAACATCTTTTCAACTATACTCTTCCCTCCGAAGCCGGTGGAAATGGTGGTAATGGGTATAGCTACATCAATACCCATAAAACCAGACAATGGCCTGGTCCGTATGGGACGATGACAATTCAGGTCACACTCTGGGATCCACACGCGAGCTATGCTCAGGAAAGGATCAAGGTGGATGACTATGTCTCCCTGTATAACGTTAATATTAAAATGGCCAAAGACTCCGGCAGGATGGAAGGGGCACTCCATACAGATAGAATATATCCCGACAAAATCCAAGTATACATTATCAACGATAACGAGATAGATTCCCACGTCAAGCAGCTAGTGGAGCGGAAGCAGGCCTACTGGCGAAAATTACGAACGGAGATACCCCGAGAGTTGGGAGATGGGAACGATAATCGACGGCAGTCTAGCTCCGATATAGCCAACGAGAGGAAAAAACAAAAAGAGAAGGAGAAAAAACAGAAACTAGAAGAGGAAAAACGAAGGAAGAAGAAAGATCCAGATCAACCGGAATTCCCCCGCATGGTCCCTGTTAAAAGGATTGAATTGAACCCTCATAGTACGTATTACCTATCCCTATCTATGTCTCCATTTGATCCTGTCTAACAAAACCCAACAGTACGAGCATCCCACCCGGCCATACCCTGTCGACTGATCAGAGACATCCTAGATACTGACACCCATAAATTCAAAGGCCCCGATGGGGTCGAATTTCAGCTACCTTTTCAAAACGTTCGCTATCGCTCATCCATACGAGTGGTTGACTTTTTCCCACATGATCTAAAGGATTTCGCCGTACCGTTTAATCCGGACCACGCAATATTATCCAAAGGCAGTAGTGACATATCCGACGAGAGCGACGGAAATATCCACTCCGAAACTTGCCGTAGGTGGGAATGGCGGTTTTGTTTACTTGTTGAGGACGGCGGCCCGAATATACCTCACATCCCACGAGGCCAGACGCGAGAACGGATGCCCCTTTTTGTATCCGGTCCTGATGCAGAGTTCCTCCTTCAGATAGATCCTGTCAAGTAAGTTGCTGTAACCACGATTGGTACGTGTAATTCACTACAAGCGGCATATAGCTGATTCGTATATATAGTCTACATCACTCTCCAGAAGCTCTAGCCGAACTTCGAGAAAAGTTATTCCTTCTCTGGGGTGACTTGGAGGAACGCAAAAGCGCAGACATAGAAGCATTCTATACAGGGCAGGCAAATGCCGTGTCGGCCATGCCGTTCACCTGCTGCATCAAAGAATACGGCATCAAAGCCGGGAGCAGTGAAGGGTTCCCTGAAAAAGACGAAGATGCCGTTTCCTTGGGATGGGAAAGACGTTTTCGTATGTTTGAAACAACCATATTATGATTTAATTCTCCTCTTTATTCATTATTTATGGCATTCCGTGAGGTCATTGTACCACCTGTTTTTTCTTATATAAGTATATATACCCATCTTGCGTTTGTTTATATATCTGCTAGTGATTCTATTATGTGGTGTCTAGATCCATTTACATGTCTTAGTGTACTGTACAAGGTGTGGGGTATTCACATTATTAAATTTGTCTTTGTTTAGGAGGTGCAATCGGCAAATACTGCAATGAACGACTAGCTAGCCCTTCTTATAGTAATCATTGAATGTATACTTTGAGGAGTCTGGTTCATTTGCAAGAGAGAGTGAAGCTGTGTATAAAAAAATTTAAATACAAACATGCCATCCATAGATCCACGAGAAAAATGAATGGATCCCCGAGCTGTTAAACTAATAAAACCAAGTAACTTGCTAAAGAGTGACAAATAATTAGGGATTTAACTGGTAGAAAAGATATCATAGACAAATTTACACCTTTGTGAGTTTAACGATATTAGTATCAATTCCATGGGCATCAGTATCAAATCGACAATTTGATCCCCAATAGCAATCCTTCTTTCCGGTCTCACTGAGCGGGCATCTGTGGCCATAAATACAAGCCGCATCGTCGCATTCGGTGCCAAAATGACAAGGTGTCATCCTTGCCACCACCTGAAGAACAATCCGTTCTTGCTTCCCAAGCTTGTAATCATGTGTATGATAACAGTTGGGGTTGGGGCAATCGCCCAGGAGGAAATATAAGTTGCATAGTTTCAGCTTCTTCACGCGATTTAATTCGTCCTTGGGCGCAGACTTAAAATCAATTCGATCAACTCTTTGGCCATATTTGTTGCGCTCAATAGTGGGCGGGGATGGGGTACTTGGCTTGGATGGAGTTAAATCTTTGAAAGTTGTATTTGCACTCGCGGCAATTGCTGATGCCCATGTGGTTGGCGCAGCACTGCTGCTGCCAGAGGTAGCGGAGGCAGCAGAAGTGGTGGTCGTTGTTCCATTGGAATTAGACGGAGTTCTGCTCACGGTTCGAGGATTTGGAAGCCCGGTATGTGATGATGAGAATGAGTTTGTTGTGGCGGCACTGCTATCCCAGGTATGACTTGGTAAGGTCACCAGTTTTGATTCTCGGAATAGCGTGTCAAACTTCGTCACTCTATACGAGCCTGTAAGAGAGGCCAATTCTTTTTCAAATGGAACCCCCTCTAGCAATGTAATTCTTCTCGTGAGTTCTATATCGGCTATATTATCTTCAAGGAGGCGTGCGTAGCCGTTGTCGTGCGAGCAGCCCAGAAATATTTGCTGACAATGGCAGTTGAACAAATTCAATTTTAGAATCTCTGGTAGCGTAGAAGCAACGAGTTAATATGCCGTTCGGCGGTAAGATATTTATCGACGCTGAGGTAAGGGAGGAGCATACCAGTAATCTTATCGTCCGCTCTATCCTTACCACTTCCAACGTCCACAAAATCAAAGAGTAACCTACTCCCATTAAACCCACGGACGAAATCTTCAAAGAGAGAAGGTCTATCAATAATGCCAGCTTTAAAGAGTGTTTCCGCTAACCCTCGGACATTCGCATATATTCTCGTCACGATCTTTGGCGAGTGTATGTTGGCAAAGGCCTCGGAGGAGTAGTCACGGATAGCTAACCAGAGCTGATTCGCAGCGTCTTTCCCGCCTTGCTCGCCTTGTTGGACCAGCGAATCTCGAAATATCATGCCGTCACCGTCTAGGAGTGCAATTACAAATGGTTCTTGGTCCTATTGCGAGTTGGCTATTAGCTTCGGGTACCACACGAATATTGCCATAGAAATCCATTAGTCCCGAGGACGCAAGCGTACCATGGCCGATTTAAACCTCGTCAGCTGCTCCATAAGCTCCATCTCGTGCATCTGCACTTCACGATTGAATCTAGTTTCTCTGTCATGGTCTAATCGCTCTTGCTGGTAGGCGTCTTCAAGCTCCGTAACTCTACTTAGTAAATCCTACAAGACGGTCATATTAGAACTCAATGTGCTTCAGAATTGCCATGAATGAGGGGTCATAGCGGAATTCCAGACAAGGAGATTACACACCTCTATCAGAAGATTTTTGGTCTGCTCGATTGCTTTCAATTGCTCGTACCGGCCGAAGAACTCCTGAGCTTGGGCAGATATCGGAGACATTTTCGGGGGTTTACAAAAATAATTAAAGACAAAAGGAAAGAGAGTAAATGAGTGTGCAAGGGAAATATATCTGGACCGCCAGAGTCAACTCAATAAAGGAAAACGGGCACTGCGGGTGGTGGTATAAAGAACGATGCTCTCAAGGCGCTTGCTCTCCCGTTTCATCCAAGGCCAAAAAAAGAGATGAGCGCGCTAACGAAGCCGCGCGGGTAAGCGCCTGCTGACTCAGCCATCGCGATGCTGTATACGTGGAGAAACAACGAAAGCCACAACGAACATCGCAAACATCGCATTGAACTTCCTGCACAGCACCCACTCGCTCTCCCTGTTCTCTTCTTCCCTGTCACCGCCGTGTTCTTGGTCCAGCTACCGCCAGCATGGGCAAATTTTCGTTCCTCTCTCTTGCGCTCCTCGCAGCCCAGACCATCTTCGTCAATGGCCAGGGATCTGTATGTATCTATAGCTAGACCCCCGGATAAGAATTCGCAAATGGGATTGCTCTCGGCTAACGATGCTCAGGTCGGCACTGACGAGAAGGTGGAAACTCCGGTCGAACTTCCTAAGCTAGGAGTGACGGTATCAGCCTCGTTTCCCAATGCTGAGGTATTCGGCGTCAAACTCGTCAATGGCAAGCCTACCGAGGCAATCCTCCAATTCTCCAACGCAGACCCAGAGCCAGTGACCGTAACAGTCATCGGAGGTTCTCTCTGGAGTATCGAAGCTCCTGGAAAGCCATCCGTCAACGTTCGAAATCTTACCGCAACCCCATACGGCATGGACATCCCAGGAGGCGACCAAATTGTTCTCCCTTACAGCTTCACCACCGAAATGCACCCTCAAGATTTGACATTGAATCTTGCTGCTGTAATTAGCGACAGCAAGGGCATTATGCACCCGATCACTGCTTACAACGGCACCATCAGCATTGTAGAGCAGGACACCAGCATCTTTGACCCACAAGTGTAAGTTCCAGGCATCCTTGAATCCGACTCTATTCCTTTACTGTTTCACTATCTAACGTGCCCATTTACATCGTAGTCTCTTCCTCTACGTTTTCCTCCTGGCCTGCTCCGCCGGCTCTGTCTATTTCTTCTACACCCTCTGGATTGCGCCTTACTTCCCCCAGAAACGCAAGTCTGGAAAGGGTTCCGATCGTCCCCGAAAATCCGCAGGCGTTTCCTCTTCCGTTGATGCTGCGGACCAGACATCTGCCGCTGATGGAACTCCTTCCACGAAGACCTATGATACTGAATGGATCACATCCCATCATATTAACCGACCAGAAGCACGAAAGGTCAAGTCCAGTGGTGGCCGGGTAAAAACTACTCGGGCATAATTACCATATTCTATTTCGAGCATGTCCGTTTGATCCTCGGATTATCTCATAGGAAGCTCAGTTTGAAGCTCTTCGGATGCTAGGAGCATATTATTGGCTTGGTTGACAATGGGCGGAGGGTGCATTTTACCAACATGCCAGATTTTGGTTTGCTTCGACCATAATGTTATTTTTACATGCAACTAAAAGCGTTCTTTCCATCGGATGGTGATTTCAAGGAACAAGGGCCCCCATCAATGTACTTTCAGCTATTTCACTAGATCTGGTTATGATTTCATACCAAATCAATATTATAATGTATATTAACTTGTATTATTTTGCAGTGATTTAGCGAAGTATAATGTAGCAACTGTAACTTAGGACCGACAAGACACAGCCACAGCGAATGAGAGATTATTCAAGTCTATACAGCTTTTTGTTCCTATCTATAAAGTGAAAGTCGTGATTTATCCTCCAAACCAAAACACCTCTCCAATCGGGTGATAGATGTGAATGAATGTATATATAATTGCCATGATAAAACAGCAAAACTTGTTAGAAATCTTGGCCGTTAAGCAAGACAAGGTGGCGGACGATTTCGATGACTTCGTCCTCGCCCACGTCAAGGCTAGGGTTATCAACTTTTCGTCTCAATACCTCATCAAGCATCATTCTCAGACGAGAGATCAAAACTCCAATTCGCGCCCAGCCCCTGAGTCGAAGCCATTCATCGACAAGCACGCCTCTACCTAATGTATCCAGTGTCACCTGCCCGGTAAATAATAGCAAAGCATAGGAGTTGAATGCTATTTTAATATAAAATTAGTTAGAAATGGTCAGTATAGGATATAAGAATAAACACTTACGCGTCACATCCCGAATGAAGACTTTACTTGTCGCCATTTTTGTAAAGTAGCTCACATACTGCGCAGATCCGGAAAACGCTTGTGCATCGAACAAAGTCGAGCTAGGGTGCACGAACACCCGGCCATTCTCTTCGTTAAAGTATTTGATTGTACGTGCTTCAGGGTCAAGTTCGATCGTTCCCGTCATTGAAGCAGCAAATTTCTTTTCCGGGAATGAGATGGACGCAATCTGTGGATTGAATGCACCCGAGATTAAGGCGCGGATTAACTGGGGGTTTTTGTCATGTCGATTCCATCGACCTTGGCCTTCGGGGTCTTTATATTCTACTGGCAGAAGTGCAGCGTCCTTCAATGACCCAAGGAGTTGGGCCCTGTTGGATGAGATATCCTGCAATGTTTGTGGAAGGAGAAAGTTATCCCGGCACCATGATTGGGCTTTTCGATATCCTTGTTCTCGAATCTTTTCTGACCACTGCTGGTACGCTGCCAGATCTGTTAGAAGATCTCCATCTCCATTGGAAAATGTACTTCTAGCTTCCTTTGCCTCTTCACGGGCCTCTCTTGGGCTCGCAAAGGGGCTCTTAACAGTCAAAATAGCCGCGATAGTTAGGCATGCTTCAATGCACCCGAATATCACACCGTAGACCATTAGTTTAGCACAGCGCAAATCTGCTGGAATGATCGACAGATATCGACCAAGGGCAGTTAATTGATCATTGTCAAGAGCTCCGATACGATGAAGCATATGCAGTGCTCCGCCGACGGCAAAATTGTCTGGAGGTGTGAGCGTATTTGCCAGGAACTCAGGGACATTCTGAATCCCTCGCATCGCCTTGACGGAGAGGCAGAGTTGTTCAAGCGGGACACGACGAATTTCTGGTTCGGGCCGAGATGCCATGTTCATTTCCGCATTGCGAGTATATAGTTTATAGCAGGTCCCATTTCGAACACGTCCGGCTCGGCCTCGACGCTGTTTACAGGCTGCCTGGGATGCCCATGTTTCTTCTAATCGCACTATGTTGTCAATGGGGTTATACCGGGTTTCCTTCACTCGGCCGGTATCGATTACTGCAACGACATCTTCTATCGTAATGGACGTTTCTGCAACATTAGTTGCAGCAATCACTTTTCGTTTCCCTCGTGGTGGTGCATGGAAGACTCGCTTCTGGTCGCTTGGTAGAAGCGATGCATGTAGAGGTAGTAGATGGGCAAAAGGAAGGTGTCTCATCGAAGATAAACACCGGTCTATTTCCATTGTCCCTGGTAAGAAGATCAAGATACCACCAGGTTCATCTCCTAGTTGGGCATCAATATGTTGTACTGTGCTTGAAATGAGGTCATAATTAATTCCGCCTCCAAGCCTCTGTATCGTTTTACCAAGCGAGATTTCGCTTTCCTCTGCGGATCCGAATGACATGCTGGGCTCAAACCCTGTGCTTCGAAGGACATCATCGAGATATATATCATCGACAGGAAATGTCCTTCCGGGTATATTGACTCTTCCCACCTGCTTATTTCCACCGAAGTAGTTAATAAACATATTAGCATCGAGGGTAGCGCTCATAAGAATGAGCTTGAGGTCCTTTCGTGTTTTTAAAGCCTCCCTTAGAACGGCAAGGAGGAAATCAGTGTCAAGGCCACGTTCGTGAACCTCATCAAGGACCACATGGCTAACATTGGCCAAAGACTCGACAACGCTTTCACCAGCCGTTTGAAGTCGCCGCAAAAGAACACCAGTCGTCATGAACGTGATCTTGGTTACGTCTGGTTTCGACTTCGAATCTCCTCTAATGGTGTATCCAACCTCATCACCAACGTTTGAACATCGCTCTGCACTGACTCGGTCGGCAAGACCCAGGGCTGAGATCCTTCGTGGTTGTGTGCAAACAATGTTTGCTGATGATCCAAGGTTCCGTTGAATCAAATCATCCAGGATAAACTGGACACATTGGGTACTTTTCCCGCTACCTGTCTCCCCAGAGACGATTGTGACCTGGTGTGAGCACACCTGGTCTAGAATTTCGTCTTGAATATCCCAAGCCGGTAGAGATTGTCTTGCATTAAGCATCTTCTGTTGTTCAGGTTTCGACTGCTTAGCCTCCCAAACACGGCGTATGTCACAGCTGCTAGGCCCTTTAGGCCGAAACGCCATTCCTCTGGCCGCCTTTGACCTGAGATTTGAACGTGCAGGTCCCAGTTCTTCGCCGGCCGCATTATCACCAGCCTCAACCGATATGCTTCGTAGTTTTCCGGGGTTCTCTAAAATCCGAGGTAGATTCTCGTTCAACCAATCAATTATATTGAAAACCATAGGCTCTCCCCGGAGATCGCTGAATGCATGATGTATTGCTTGTCTCGTTGCGCTCAACCGTATGTATGCCGGTATTTCTTTCGTTAGTATCGCAATGACAGGGGGGGTATCTGGGTAAGATATTGTAGTCGGATTCCAAAAGGAATACGTGATAGGCGGCAAAGATGCAGGCTCTGACATGACATGACATGCATTTTGTGATAGTCTCTTATACTTGGTATCGAAAATAGCCTCTAAAGTTTGGTGCTCTTCCTCCCAAGCCGAATTATCGTTTTCCAGAGTAGCATCTTTAACAACGAGGTCTTCACTGTAAATCAACATGTGCTGTAGAGCTTCGGCTGCCACACGCTCATTGTTCCCATATTTATCGAGAACTGAGCTACACAAATCTGCAGAATATCCAGCGGCAGCCAGTCTTTTTATTTTAGACTCTCTCGCAAGGTTATTACTTGCCAATGTTATGCCAGCTGTGTATCCCTCTGGAAGGCTCCACGGGGGAAGGTCGTCCTCTGGGATATGGATAAGTAGCCACTCAAGAGTTTCCTCTCTATCTTTACATTCTGAAAGAGCTTCCTCGACATGGCTCTTTCGAAAGCCAAGCTGAGTGAACTCATTTATAATGCACTTTTTCCCGGCTGCGGATATCTCAACCATATACGGGTTCCAGATAGCTCTCTGCCGAATAAGATCCTCAGCCCTCCTGCGAACTTTGTCACCCATATCAACCTTTGGTGCCTTTAGCCAACGGCCTGCTGTATTACCGCTACTTTTACTTCCGCCAGACGCTAGTCCGAGCTGAACACGATCTTCTTTTTGTTTCGGCGGTTCCTTCGCCTTCTGCTCCTTTCGCCGTGCAAGTTCCGCAGCGGCATTATTTCTTTCCTGGAATGTAGTGAAGGGATCAGCTTCGTACATCCACCCATTTCCCTGTTTCACATCTTCTGATTTGAGCGTTGTAAATTCGTCCTTCCAAAGGTCACGGAAAGTTGGGGGCATCATCATGTGCAAATTTCGCATATTGCATACTCGGAACAGAGCGTATGCGGCAGCATAGTGGCGAGCTTCTACGGCCGTTGGCTGTGTGCCCAATTTCTTATGGGATGGTGGCAACCGAAATGGTGGCAGGGTCACGGTCTCATTCGTTTTCGGGTTGACCTTCTTTAAGATAACGCCTGCTAGAAAACCATCTGGGGTTTTGATCTATTCCATCAGTAAAGTTTCCCACAGAGATCAAGAGTCAAAGATACCCGGTCTCATATAACAGCAATAATCCAAGTTGATAGCTTACCATTGTATACTCTGGCTTCCCCCACTTTTGCTTTTGGCAATGCTCAGAAAGCATGTTTAGGGGTAATTTCCCTGTCCATGATGCACCTCCTATGACAGATCTCACAGAAGGCTTCTTTGGCTCCTCCGGATTATTGGCTGGTGTCTCCCCTCCAGCATCTTTCCCTTTAGACTTGGCTCCAGCTTTCGACTTTTTAGCCTCATTCTTGTTGCCTGCAGCAACAAAGTCGGAGATGGAAATTTCTGTTGGCTGCGAGCTTGGGGTTTTCTTGGGCCCAGTGCGATTCCCACCGCCTTTTTTTGGGCCCATGATCCTGAAAGTACCGCGAAAACTCGGCTGATGTTGCCAAAGAAACCTATATAACCGTTAGAGCTGTTCGGGTCTGGAAGTTGTGTCGCGAATTTTGGCTTCTTAGTCAGCAGTCGATAAGCTTATCGGTTTTGATAAGAGATGACAAAAGGAGAGAGAAAGCAGAGAGAAAGCAGAGAGAAAGCAGAGAGAAAGCAGAGAGAAAGCAGCGAAAACTCGATGAATCATGCATTCGAGACCGTAAATCCTAACTATACTTCAATCATATTACATACTTTGAAACCGCGCTTTAAAACAATGTGCTTGCCAATAACTCCGTCCATCAGAATCGTCACTCATCAATACATATATCCTTTAAGTCACATCCCCCCTATTGTGCATTTGCCCTACTAAACGCCAAAACAAATCCCAATATAAAAGACATTAGCAGCATGGAATATCATAAAACACACATAGAACCGGCATGAAACCAACCAGGAAAAACAAAAGTGCAAAAAAAAAGGTCAACTGGTAGGGCAATTTGTTGCGTCATAGCATGGTCAGTTTCTAGATTCACCCTACCCCCAGGTGGGAAAGATGACATTAGCGAGGCTGTATGAATTAGGCATCGTGGTTTGTATCTCAGAGATTGAGATAGTCCGCAAAGTTCGCTCCGAGCACCAAGTGGTGACGCGGGGACAAGCCGGCTTAGTGGGAATAGTATTATTGTTGTCTTCACACGTGGTGACCGAATTACTGTCGCTGTATTGAAAGGGTGGGAACAGAGATGGGACAATCTTCGATAACGGAATTCGAATCATTGGGAGACAAGCGCATATAATGGCTGTGTTGGCTTCGATGGTCGTCCATAACGTAGACAGCGTTGTTCCTTCGTTTACGTCACTAGCTTTAGAGGACGTGTCGAGAGTAAGCATACGTGCAATTGAAGTTCCGCAAACGCTGATTAATAGTGGTAGGTTAGTGGATGCACCTTTATATCACCGTAGGGAGTAAAGGCGAGGATGAACGTACAATATCCCAAGGGCGAACACGAAATTCAACGCGAGTTTCTGTCTCAAAGGCAGATCCAACCCTTTTATGACCGGCATAGGGAGGATGAGGATAATAACGTCGGTAAAAGTATGTAGTGCCGCGTTCGCATACCAAAACGCACTAAGGTTGATGCATGAACCAGGAATGTCTCTACTCCACGCCTTGGGAATGGGGTTACACTGGAAGATGGTGACCAGGAAGGTTGCGACTGTGTATAGAGTGATATAGACGAAAAGAATATCACAAATGAGCTTAAATCGAAATCTCTCGGTGTCGAATATTTTGCGATATAGAAGTAAGATTGATAGCTTCGTCATATTTATGGTGACCCTGTAAAGCATTTGAAGCGCGAAGTATAGCTGCAGTTGAAAATAGTCAGTGTCAAGAAACAGAGGTAGTATAACATACGTTATCCGCAAGAACTAACCTCAAGGGCCGTTTGAAGATCACCGTCCGATACTTCAGACGAAGGTCGACCATAACCATGATGGACAGCTACATAGAAATTAGAAATGCTAAACGAGGATAAACCCGCAACAACTCCTAGGGAATGCATAACGTACCTACGATATTTACCACGTTCATAGCAATGCAGACAGCCTGGAATGATAAGTATTCATTAGTAGCTCATCTCTATCAAGTAAAGGGAATGGCACACTTACCAATGACCCGATAATAACATAGTCATCTGATGCCAGCTTCTTGCTTGTCATCACACGAACAACGACGCGATTTAAGACAAGGGCAATTGCAACGCTGGTCATCACAACGTCTATAATGACCATGCCAGAGGCTGGCCCGCCGAGCCCAAACGACCGCGCCGAAAGGTTTGCGGAAGTCACCAAATGTTCAAGGATCGGTGCCATAGCCTTGAGCTTAGAGAAAACAATGTACTAGGATATAAAAACCGGCAGTGCTAAACAGATAGAGAAAAAAACGAGCAAATTGGGGAATTGGGGGGGGGCAAGATAGAAGAGAACACACAAATCAATGTGAAGAGAAATTTAGTAAGAGAAAGGAGATAGAGGAAAGAGGAAAGAGAGAAAATGGTGCGAGGCGTCTCAACGCGTGAACAGGGAAATTTCTGGTGTCGGGTGTACAATCTGTTGTCTAAACAAGAGTGTGGGGATATGGGGTATATGGACGCGTGAACCAAGCACACTCCAGCCAGGGTAAAGAGAGAAGTAAGGAAATAGGCTATGCTTAGAAAAACAGGAAAAGAAATAGAGCATCAAGCCCATGAAACTTGAACCAAAATAAAAATAATGACTGCGCTGGGAGCCTGGATGTAGATGATTACATATTTATCAAGTCTCCAGCCATCCTCTGGAACGGGTGACAAGTGGTATATTTCTATGTTTAGAGAGCACAAGTACTTCCAGTTTATCCAAAAGGACTTGAGGCAGTGAAGTACAGGTCTTCTTGCTGTCAACAAGGAAACGTAGGTATGAGAAAAGAGGCGCCATACATAAGAAGGTACCTGAAACATGCACTTGGATAATCCAAAAAGTAGAGAGGGAGAAATGGTTTCGGCGTCCGTAGGGAAATAAGAGATAGATATGGCATACGTTTGAAACATGTAAGCGTGTCATGACTGGAGCCGATCCGCAGCAGTGTAGCACATTGACAGGCTGTGGGAGCCGGCAATCTATGTTGGAGGTTAACAACGGGGTCTGTCGCGCCAATTTTATATTCTTATGCAGGTTAATAGCCTTGGGGCCGTTGTATTTCTCTCCAAAGAATGACCCCCCATGATGTTATACAGACACTCAGACGAGTCTGAGTAACCAATAAAAATAGGCGCAACAAGGGCCGAATAGCCCTGGGGGAGCCTTACACAAGAAAGAGCTGAAGGTAGGAATATCCCAGATTATGGGGGTATAAGCCGACTTGTGTTACCCTGTGGGAAACCCCAACACGATCACGGTCATTCTTAAGGCGTTAGCAGCAGAATATAATGCGATTCTAAACCAACAATTATCTGCTTTCATCGAATAAAGCAAATTGGGTATAAAGTGTGGCGTGGTAGCCAGTAAGAATAATCCGAGATGAACGAGGAAATAAAGAAAAGTGACCAGATATGCAGGATGAGGCTTGCTCAGCCTTAAGGTCAGCCAGCACCTGCATAGCAGCGATCAGCTTGTCCGACTTTCAAGATGAATGAAGAACCATAAATAGAACTCACACCACGCTTAGAGCTTAAACTGGTGGAGGTAATAAGTAATACTCCATAATTTCCTCAGAACCAATGTCTGAGTTTAACCTGTCGATGTGCCTCGAATGTAGGACTTTTGCCGAGCGTCAAAACATGACGTTCAAATAATTCTTTTGTTTACAGAAAAACAAAGCGGATCAGATAAAATGTCATGTGATAGTTATATGACTAATAAAGGTTAAGGTTCATTGCCAAGAAAGTTTGCGGCCCGACTTTAACCTTAATTGGGCAGTATATAAAAGCTTGATGCACGTAAAAACCATCGATCATGGCTTTCCATTCCCTACCTAAATGATAGATAACGGCATATCCCTCTTTAAAATATTAGAAATGAAGGATAAGTATTTGGTGAAGACTAATGGCAAAGAATCCCGTAGTTCTATTCTATAACACGACCTCACTCACCCCATAATCTAAAGTACATTCTAGTATCCTGCGTAATCATATATCTCCAAATCTTCCTGTATATCACAACTAAGATTTCAGTTGCCCTTGTCAATCTTCTTAAACTTGTCATCCTTAAACTGGTAGGTGTATTCGGCAACGTCAAATCCCCAAGGCCCAGTTCCCCCGCCACCACTTTTGCAGATCGCGTTGTCCTTGTCCTTCTTACCTCCATTATCATGAAGAGCCTGGCAGTAAGGACTATTTTAATGTTAGTAATAAGAAATATAGGGGAGTCACGGTCACTTACCCGAGAGTGCCTTCCCAGTCGACAATTTCGTACCAGTTCCTGCTACCTCTGTCAGGGTCCTCGATATTGTTGGCCCTATAGAAATTGGTGACTGCAGCTCCTTGGGAGTCTTGAGCTGCCTTGGACACAGGGAACAAATATGCACTTTTAATACCGCTGGGTTAGCCAATCTGTATAATGTAAGAATAAATTGTATCGGGCTTACTTCTTTCCTCCTTGCTTTGTAGATGCGAATGGAAATTCTTCAGGAGACACAAACTCCGCACCAGGAATGCTGGTATCAGACAGAGTAGGGTTTCTAAAAGGGCCAGAGCCCTTCCCTCCTGGGAAGGTTACAGTAACACCAGAATCCCCTCGGTTCTTATTCTTATGCTTGGTATTCGTGCGTTCGCTAGAGGGTCATATACGGGTTAGATCGAAGCCTTCCTAGTTAGATTGGTTGAACTCAAGCTCACAAAACAGGATCAACACCCAGGCACAAGATGGCGTAGCAGTCGGCATCAAATGCCAATGAGCCTTCACCGCTAATTTTCATGGTAGTCTGAATGGCATGTTTCTTGTTTTCGCCAGGATTGGCACGAACTGCGAGGTCGGGGGTCGAATCTTCATCTAGATTCACTGGCGCTGCCAGGGACTGATGGATGCTCGCCACGTAGACGGCAAAGGCAAAGAGAGACTTGGAAAACTGCATTTTGAAAGGCTAGTGGTGGTTTGTGAAGGGGTATAATGTAAAGTTATAATATGTAAATTGATCTTGCCTCGGGCCTGAACAACTAACAGAGCTTGGGATAGTTGCGCCTTCTTATACGTCCTATTCTTCACATATAAAGCTAATGAACAAGGCATATCTGAAGCCGGCTGTAGCCCAAGATGATACTCTCCGTGATCGCCAGAACATTGGGAGGCGTGTGGGTGAATCGAAGCTGCTCCTTCATGTTTGATAATGGGGCGAAACTTGAAGGATCGTAACCATGGAGAGCTCTGCCTGTAGAGCAGTACAGAGTTCCTGGCCATAGGTCCGCGAACGCCTGACAATTTTATCAAAGTGCAGGATAACGACCCTACTCTCTTTTCTAGGGGAGCCACCGTAATGCGAAGCGCAAGTAGAGGTACATATAGGCCCGAAGCATACTGAAAACGCTGAAAACACAATCATTATCTGACAACTCCGACTCCTTTGTAGAAAGTAGGGGGCCATGGTGGCTAATTCAGATGCCTCCGTACCACCAAAAAGTACTATGGCAGCGAGGAATAAGTTGACCATCGTTAAAAGTATCAAACCGTGAGAACAGTGGGCGTTTTCGTAATTCAAATCATGTAGCGGAATAATAACTACATCCTAGCCAAAAATGTGGTATCTTTGGTAGGAGATCTGCTTCTAGCAACCATGGATAGACGAATGTCTGGGGAGCATCGGTTTGACCAGTGGTTATTAGTCAAGAGCCTTTGCTTGGTTGATGTCGCGGAGTTCGATATAAACCTCCGTACCCCGTACATTGTATATTGGATGATCTACTGGGATCGCCCTTCATCCCAGTCTGCATGTCGTGAATGACCCCTTCCAATATATTTATGCGATCCGATGTACTTACAATGGAGCACAGCCTAGTTGAGGGTCCCAACAGCTACCCCGGAGTTGCATAATCGTGTTTATTTCCTTGGCTGGGCGGCGGCTCGGTTTTCACTTCCTTCACCAAAATGGTGCGTTGTTTTTATCAAGTTTCACTTTTTCTCGCGTTTGTTGGCGGAGAGATCTTTCTAGGCCATGACTAATTACCACGGGGGGTATATTTATAGGAAAGTACCAGCCTCACACTTTGGGCTCGACGTTCATTCAATTTCTCGCGTCCTGTAATAGACTGATTATCTTCGTCTTCATCGCTCTTCTTATCAACTATTGACTCTTCCCTGTGTGTCGTTGAATCGACCATGACAGCTATCCTGACATATTGCACGGCCAATATATCTGCAAGTGTATGAAATTATAGGAGCTCAGTTGACGTCATATCAGGCTAACGTCCTATCTAGGTAATCAATACGTTACTTGAGGATAGCCAAAAGATAGAGAATGGGTCCCCTTTCTTAAGCCTCCTCCGTGCCCCCGACCAGGAAAAGGTAGACCCATGGGGTACATCTCCGCCTGTTCAAGACTTTGAGACTGGTTTTCTGGGTATGAACGAGGATGATATATATCACTTCCAAAAAAAATTTCTTGCAGAAAAGGGTAAAATCGGCGGCGGAGTTCAGGGGGACTGGATGGCAATACTAGATGAAAACTCAGCCGCCCAATCTGCGGTGGTGATGTATTATAGTATGGACAAAGCACTCTGGGATGAAATACACGAGCCAAACCCTGGGTACAAAATTCCTGGAACATACAAGGTGCGTGATGGAGACATCTGGTGGAAGTGGCGGATGCCATTCGAACACTCTCTTGCATTTCACCTCACAGTCTGGAACGGTGGTCCCGACGAGGTAGAACTGTTCAGCCGACCGGAATATACAGGCCCTGATGGCGTGGTTGATGCTGAAACATGTTTCAAAATTATGTACAGAAAGATTCCCGACCCGGAGGGCGTTTTCTAAGGGGAAAGGGGTCAAGATGCATTATCGGAAGATCTCAACATACGGCCTCTCTTTATCACAACAGATTCAGCAAATGAACAAGACGTCGAAGGATGTTATATGCGATATAAATAAAACAAGTCTATCCTGTAAGGAGCCATGGCTTATATAATATTGTTCTATCCGCGTCGCGACAAAAGTACCAAACGCTTCGGTCGAATTTAACATCGCGAATGCCATTCTCGTGAAGGTCAATGGACATAAAAGTTGGAGCAAATACTGCCGTGACTAGGTATCTATGAAATCAGGTTGACTAAAGACAAACCATGTTTCTAAGAGAACAAAAGCTGTTCATCAGCCCTAACTAGGCAAACAAGATGGCCATGCTACGCCCTCTGGGTTCGGTCATGCACCCACTTAAGGCCCTCCGCCATCAGCCCTGGCCAGCTTCCACGGCCATTGCTCCCCGTCTCGACCCAGGCCAGCTGGCCGAGGAAGAAAATTCACCATTCTATGACCCATCTTGCTTTTATCCAGTGCGGCTGGGTGAGATCCTTCGCGACCGCTACCAGATTGTTAGCAAGCTTGGCTATGGTAGTCGAGCGACTGTCTGGCTTGCTAAGGACCTTCATCAGTATCTGCTATCCTATCATCAAGAAATGATTAAAATGGGCTAACTTTTGGTCTCAGATGGCGCTGGTGCAATGAACGATATGTGGCATTAAAAATCAACTCTAACCACGATACCCGTAAAGTAAATGGGGACGCCGAGGTAGGCATCCTTCGCCATATTTCAGAAGCGAACCCACGGCATACAGGCTGGCATTTTGTCCGTCGGTTACTTGATTCCTTTCCGCTGGAAGCTACTGCTCCAGGGAGGCCTTACTCCTGTCTTGTCTTTGAACCGCTTCGCGAACCCCTCGGGCAGTACTGTCGAAGATGGAGTAATGGCGTGATGCCTCCAGAATTATTCAGAATAGTACTTCAAATGATTCTCCAGGCCCTCGACTATTTACATTCCGAATGCCATATAATTCACACTGGTACACGGTTTTTATTCTTTACCTTTCCATAGATCATCGGCCTTGTTCTAATAATTAGACACAGATCTTAAACCGGATAATATCATGGTGAAGATAGAGGATCCAGCTCTCCGGGCTGTATCAGCTCATGAGGAGTATGTCAACCCACTACCCCAAAAACAATGTGAGGATGGACGCACAATATATCGCTCTCGCAGGAACTATGGTCCGTTGAAAAAAATTACCGGTCTCATTGAGATTCTGGACTTTGACCTTGCGGTGCGCGGGGACGAGCCTGTTGCGCATGACGGGTGTATCCAGGCAGAGGTGTACCGCGCGCCAGAAGTTGTGCTAGACAAGGGGTATAGCTATAGCGCTGATATCTGGAGCTTGGGGGTTATGGTAGGTTATCATTATGTATGCTTTATGCGTTCGCTAGCTAACTGAACAAGCTATGGGACTTCCTCGAAGGCAGGACACTTTTTGAAGCTGTTGACCCGCTTTTGGATGATGACTATGATGATGAAAAGCACCTTGCATATATCACCGCGCTTTTGGGGCCTGCTCCGAAGGCGTTACTCGATCAAGGCAAGCGGACATCACAGTTCTACAGCCCCGACGGTAGGTGCTCCGATTTTTCCTCGAAGGTAGTATGCTGAGGCTAACATCCAAGGGCTAGGGAACCTGCAAAATCCATCTCTGGTCCCAGAAGTCTTTAGTTTTGAAAGCACTATCTGCAATATGAGCGGAGAACGGAAGAGGATGTTTATCAAATTTGTGCAGCGGATGATCAAATGGAAGCCGGAAGAGCGCAGCACGGCGAAAGAGCTGATGAGTGACCCGTGGCTGCATGAGGATTTTCCTGACGAAATAGATATGGCTCAATGAGGGTTCATTATTTAGACACTCCTCATGAGGATAAAATTTCACTCGATAAACGAAGAGATCTTGCTGTTATTCGCTTTGTCACTTGCTGGATGTTTGAAGTTTTTCGCCTGCAAAAAAAGAGCATGTTTATTACAATACACCAATGTACACCATTATTTACAATACTAATCAAGATTTCCACAATTAGACCAATAGTATCGCGTAGCTTGGCGGGCTATGGTAAATACAAATACGAGTTATATAAATACACGCGCAAACTTGCCAAAATTCAACCTCCTTTTCATTTCATCCCGAGAAGCTGAGGACGCGCTACATGAGATGGAACATCAGTATATCTCTTCCTTGGACCCAGCTTCACTTTTGTGCTGGAAGCTATTGCTCACACTTTCCCTCGGTATCATCTATTTGTGACAGACGCTCAATGTTCCCAAGTCGGTTTGTTAGCCATCGGCATGGAAAACGTTCACCCCAACCCCACGCTCACACAGGGATATTTGACCCCTTTCATAGTTCTAAGGCATTTCTGGCCATGAGTGCGAGAAAACCGGGTGAACGCGGGTATAGTCAAATGAATCAGGGAGAGAATAGGTGACGGGCTAGAAACCCTGCCAATACCTCGACTCTTGTCCTCGCTATACACACCTGAATAGGTAACCAACTGCTGCTTTCTTCTTGGCTCAGTCATGTAATGATGGCTATAGCTCCCTAGTTAGCAGTTCAAAGCTGTCGACTAGTGAGGTAGGCGGTCATATGGAGTCTATTTTGATATACTGGGTTGGTTATTTCCCACCAGTGTAGTTCCAGGCTGTGCTTGGGATGCCTACCACAAAGTCTGGGCTATCGGTGCTTCCCATTACATGAGCAGTCCTTCTTTAAGGGGTCAACTTTCGAGCGGCGGCGCATACGCACTAGCAAGTACGGGCAACTCGCGGTCCTTTGCAGACAATCCACAACTACAATACGAGGTGATAGAGCTGGATACCAAAAGCCTGAGAGCTGTATGGCTGTTGGCCGTACCACTCGGAGTTTTTAGAATTATTGCCAGTTTCCCCATCCGCCAGCTCGAATTAAAGACAGAACTGGAGACTGAATTTGGCTTGCAAGAGCGAATTCAGGACCAGCGGGATGGCGAGGCTAATAACTAACTATCTACACCCATAAAATACTATATGGCGGCGAGGGAGAATGAGAGACTCAATATCAAAGAAAGGCCCTGTTTCTGCAATCTTTTTAATACACATGACCCAAAGGCCGCGACCGGTATTGTCACCTGCAAGTAGATCTCTAACAATCTATAACCACTAAAACTTCCACTGCTCCATCCACAGCTTCATCCACTCTGCAGAGACCGGCTTGAGCTCGGCCATCCTAGGGCTCTTTTTCACAGTCTCCACCGTCTCAAGAAGTGGCCATGCATCTCCCTTCTCTGCCGAATTAGCGACTGATTCGAAGAAATCAAGCAGTTTCAGTGCTGGGTTCTGCTTCAAGCTTTGCGTGGCCGTAGCCGCAGCACCGAGCCTAGACTTCCTCAATGCATCCACCCACTCAGTACACGAGACGATCTTGACGGATCCCCCAAGTTGCTTTGCAACATCTTGGACGAGGCTCTCCCAGCCGACGGCATTGGGGTTGACGGCGTGATACACGGGCAGACTTTGTGCGGTGGCTGATGTTCCGTTGGTGATAGGACCAGGGGATACACTGGCGAGTTCGAGGATGATGTCGGCCAGCAGGTCCACTGGGGTCCAATCTACCCGGCTCAGAGCTCCTAGCGTTGATGGCAGGACGCCGAGATATCTGGAACTAGCAATTAACTGTATAGACGAAACGAGCTGTTAGAAACAATATGTTACTGCTCAAGGTGTGTTTGGGAAAGACGGGGGTTCTCCATACAGATGGTAGCCACTCTTGCTTCCCCCATTCGCCCTTCTCAGGTCCACGAAGTACTGGGCCAGCAATCTGTCCAACTCGACAGATGGATGCATTCACGCCGGATGCTGCAACGGCATCCTCGAGGATAAGCTCTGATACGTGCTTTGCAGAGCCGTAGCCATCGAGCATGGTGGTCACGACATGGTTAGGCTTCTCGGGAACAGCACCTTCTGGCCTCAAGTGATTGACCGTGGCGATGGTTGATACGAAGAACAGGGAAGGGTCGTGATTGCTTCTGCGCGAGAAATCAACCAAATGCCTCACACCGCGGATATGAGGCTCAAAACTGGAGATGTCCCAGTTGTAGTCCACCGGCCACTGGTTGTCTGCCCATTGGACGTTTCGTTAGCTACCTAGATATACCAAGAACATAAAGCAGAAGAAGGATGCTCACGAATTATATGCGTTGTGTCCTCAAGAAGACCGTTATATGCCTCAACCGTGAGCCCGAATCTTGGTTTTGACAAGTCGCACTGCAGGAACTCAACTCTCTCCGGCGACCAATCTATACTCAACCCCCTGGATTCACTTATTGTCGTCTGCTTGGCCCTACCATCCTCCGCACGATTGAGACAGTAGATTTTCTTGACACTCTTCGTCTGGCGAATGAGCGATTCAAGCAGATAAGAGCCCAAAGAACCGGTGCTTCCGGTCAAAATGACCGTGGAGCCAGAACATAGCAGGTCAGCCGTGTATTTAGCACGGAAGCAATTCATGCTCTTCTTCTGTAGATCCACAGGCGTACTAGTACCGTTAGCTACGTTGTGAACCAGGTTATAGAGGGCTGCCGTGAGTGCACTGATGGTCGGATAAGTATACACGAATTTAGCGGTGACGATGAGCTTCTTCTCTTCGCTAACACCGTTTTTCCCAACGGCGGAACGGAGAGAATTGGAGATACTGAAGGCGACGAGGGAATCGACGCCGGCGCTGAGGAGGTCGTCGTCTAGACCTATATCCTTCGCATGCGGCAATGCAGCTACGATCAGATGTTTGATGCCCTGAGAAATCGTGTCAGGAGAGCTAAAGTCGATGTTGGCAGCAAGGTTGCCCTCTTCCTCCATGCTCTTGTAGAACTGTTTGATTTCTTGCTCGTAGAAGAGGACGGTGTCGCGACGCTTGACGGTGTTTTTGTCGGTTCGGACAAACGGCTTGTCTGGTTTGGTGAACCAGATGTACTCTTGGAATACGCGTGCATGCTTGGGTGCAATTGCATTCGCAGCATGGACCGTCTCTAGGATACTGGCCATGAGTGCTTCACGTTCTGCTGCGGAGGTTGGCTCAGGATCTACCAGCTCGACAAGAAGCGACATCATGGTGTAGCCCGTTCCAATCTATACACTCTTGTCAGCCAATTTATATTTAGTCACAATATATAAGTATACAAACTTACCATGAGACACGCACTAACTGCCGGATGGCTATTGATGATAGCTTCCATGGTAACCGGACGAACTTTCTCTCCATTCGACATGACAAGCATATCATCCGTTCTCCCTCTATAGATCCACAAGTATGGCTTAGTAGGGTGCGGCGCATACAGGTCCTTGAACGTCAACTCCTTTATATCGGGAAACGTATGGAAAATGCCCTGATAAAGACCGACACGGTCCTCATTGCGAACTCCCCAGTGTTCGTAAACATCATCATCTACCTGTCTGAATTCGAACCCGGCATAGGGGTGGAAAGAGAAGTATATCCAGTCCTCTGGCTCCACGAGAAGACTTCCCTGGAAAAGACCCTCAGAGGTTCCGGTGATATTTAATATCCGAACGGCTTCGGTCGCCTTGTTGGCGCTGGCATAGGTGACGGGGCCTTTTGCAGTTATTAGAAATCAGAATGCAGCTTTCAGAAGTTCGGGGGGCTTTCTCAGAGGTCTCACCGCCTGAAGCAATTATGACTTTGGACTTTGCAAATTTGGCTCGAATGGCAGGCGTCTCGCCAATCTCATCTACTATAGACGGTATGACACTCCAGCATCTGATATCTGTGTGGTCAAGGAGGGAGTCAAGAAGGTTGATGGTTGATAGCACACCCACCGGCCCAAGCACATTGCTGGTACGATGAAAGGCCACGATGAAGATATTCATGATCAATCCCGCACCCTATCATCGGTCAGGTCAATTTGCCCATTCTCTCTTCATTCTCCCATGCAGCAACTTACATGATAAAGGGGAAAGGCAGAGTAGAACCGATCACCCTCATCGAAGACATCAGTCCAAGGAGGGAGCCCTTCGTCAGTCTTCGGCAGTAAACGAGTAGCATCCAATGTGCCGATGAGCGAGTTCTTCCAGATAATCGGCTTTGGCAGGCCAGTTGAGCCCGAGGTATGTAGTACGCAAAAGGGGTCGCTGGCTGCCTCCTCGAAGGTCTTGGTGTATGGATAGGCCTTGACGGGCTCCGAGTTCAAGAGTTCATCTGTCTCGGGTATCTCGATCACTTTCATGGGCCGTTTGGAGAGGATCTGAGGCAGCATCTCATGTCTCTCCTTGGGCGTTACCCATATAT
>JANTQJ010000206.1:0-22557 GCA_032989685.1 Arthroderma sp. PD_2
CTGTCTCCGATGGTAGCAAGCTTGGAGGCAGAGAACTCGGTGATGCTGGAGTTCTTGGCGATGAGGGAGCCAGTGATCTTCTCGACACCGTCGATGCTGATGCCAGAGGTGACGACATTGCTGATGGTGATGTCTCCTTCCCAGGTAGAGCAGCCGCTGAGCTTGGAGGCATCCTCCTGGTTCTCAATGGTCTTGTCTCCCTCGCAAGCTATTCAAAGTCGCGTTAGTACCATCATTATCATCATCTCGGCGAGTCCAAGACTTACACTTATCAGCAAACGCCAGACTGGCAATAGCCAGAGCTGGAACGATGTATTTGGTGAACGCCATCTCGTAATTGGGTCAGGAAAACACGGCTTGAAGCTGCAACGATCGCGAGTAGTTCAAGTCAGCTATCACGACAGAGAAATAAACAAAAGGAAGAGGACTGAAGTGTGCTATTGCAGATGTACGATGTGAAAGGATGCAGGTCTCTCTGGTGTGTCCGTGTAATTATGTAGTGTGCGAGACTGACGTTGTTGCTGGTTGTTGTTGTTGTCAGGGTGGTGTTTGAGGGAAAGAAGGGAGAGCGTTTCAAGGGAAAGGGGGTGCCACAGCGTAACACGAGCAGCAAGGACGAACAGGACTCGTCTTCTCTTCTCTCTCTCTTCTTCCTCGACAATGCCTTTCTTCTCCTTTGTCTGGACGTACCTTGAACGAGCGTGGGTGAGTTCTTGAAGTGCTGATGGAGTGAAGAAGGGAAAGAAGCGAAGGAGAGAAAAGCTGTCACTTTTTCTAGGACGGAGGGCGAGAAAAAAGGCAGGCCGAAAGAAGGTTTTTCTTGCAGGTTGGTGGAGCCAGACAAGCAAGGAGGGCCAGGGACGCTATTAAACCGGGCTGGTTACTAGTTCGAACAGTAACTAACAGCAGCTAACGAGTGAGAAGACGAAGAAAAAGACGCTGGTCGAACGAAGTTGAGGAAGAAAAAAAGAGAGGGAGAAAAATCAGGAGAAGAAAAACGCGCCAGGGGGGAAAGTTGGTTTAAACCTGAGACAAGCTCGGTGCTTAGGTAAGCGGATCGTCTTTCTCCTCGGCCGGCAACTTGATATAGAGATACTTGATATAAGTTACGGAGTACTTTGACATGAAGATACATTCTTAAGAGTAGAAAGACTCCGTTGGTCAGTCTGTGTCTGTGTCTACCGGTCCACGCCTTGCACTGTCCTGTCCTCTTTACAGAGTACTCCGACGGACCATGCTCGGTGAAGCGCCAGCCAACTTGCCCCTTTGCACAGCTCATCCATGGCCATGTCTGCATATCTCGGACCCCACAGAGATCCCTTCCTCCGCCTGTAATATCACGGGCTGCTCGACCATCGACAGCTTAGGCTAGACCCGATGCCAATTTGCCACGTTAGTGGGCTCATCGCTGCCAGTAACCCGGCCCCTAGCAGAGGTTCAGTCGATGGATACGTAGCTCCTGTTACTTCCCCGTAAGGGGGGAGATGAAGGTGATGTCAGTTATCGGGGGGGGGCCAAGGGCTTGTCGATCGCGGGAGAATCGAGTGGCGGCTTGAATCTCCCCCATCGTTTCGATTAATTAGTGCTTGGTATTAACTATAACATTTTGGCCACCCGCGAGACGCTCTACTTTAATTGGCAAGGCTGCGTTGCTGCCCCTGAGCAATGATTCCCCAAGCTCGAAGAAGAAGAAAAAAAGGGAGAAACGAAAAAAAGGGCAAAGGACGGGGTCCCGTGACTGGTGAGTCAGCAAGTCATGCGTTTTCGCGTTGGTGTCGCGATGTCAGGGGGAAGATGAGGATGATAAGAAGACAAGACGAAAAGAAGAGAAGACAGCTGCTGATAGAGAGATGCAATGGGAGGTTGATGATGCAGGAAGATGAGGTAGAGATTGTCTGGATCAGAGCTATGACTAAAAAGTTGCCAGCTTAGTCCTCTCGTATATATTAATAATCTAGCACCTACAAGCCACATTGTCATACAACTACATATCTAGATGGAGTACTTACTCATCGAATATACATATCAAATGGATCACTAACATAAACGCTGGATGCTGTTATTCTGGGCGAAGTGCTGTCGTCTACCCAGGATATCACAGTCGTTGGTTGTCATGGCTCCGCGACGGTCTGCCAGAGTCAGCGCGGCAGCAGCGGCCGCGTCGAAGGAGTCGAGTAAACAAGAAATGCCGAAGCAGATAAGGCAAAAGGCCGAGAAGCCCAAAGTATTAAAGAAGAAAGGCGGTATCACCAAGTCGAAAAGCGAGCCAAAGACGCAAAAGAAGACTGTCACTACTGCCAAAAAGAAAGCCATAGCTACGACTACTAGTAGTAGTACTCTAGCCTTGGACCAGGAGGATGTCGATATACCACCATCAACCCCAAAACGCAGCCAGAAAACCCCCGACCCCTCCATCAAGAAGCCTACCGACGTGCCACCGACTCTACCTCCGCCATTCGTCACCCCTCGTCGCACTACTAACAACGCACCAGACCTGAACCGGCCCATCGACCCGCATCGTACAACGGCAACACTGCTCACCCCGCGGGGCTCCCACATAACAGCTTATCCGGCAGACATATCAGATGCATCACCGTCAAAGACCGGTCTCCCCCGCCCGACAACCACAGTCGGGAACCTGCTGGGTGATGCAATCGCCCATCTCATCAGCGTCGACAGCAAAATGAAGAGCGCGATTGACAAGTTCCCGGATGCACCATTCAAACCGGCCGATTTGGCAGTTGAGATTGATCCCTTTCAATCACTGGTTAGCGGCATAATCGGACAGCAGGTGTCCGGTGCAGCTGGAAAGTCCATTAAGAAGAAATTCATAGCGTTGTTTAACCCCGACTCTGCCAATGGTGATGGTGACGAAAAGGAAAAAGAGACTAAAGGGGACGAGGAAGATGGTAATGCATCTGATGCGGGAACACGGTATAATCGTGTCCCCTTCCCTAGCCCGCAGCAAGTAGTAGCTTTGGATCTACCCACTCTGCGCACAGCCGGCCTCTCACAGCGTAAAGCAGAGTATATCCATGGTCTGGCTGAGAAATTTGTTTCAGGCGAGCTATCCGCCCGCATGCTTCTGACGGCTAGCGACGAGGAGGTGGTTGAGAAGCTGATTGCCGTGCGAGGACTAGGGAAGTGGTCTGTTGAGATGTTTCTGCTCTTTGGGCTGAAGAGGATGGACGTCTTCTCTACCGGTGATCTGGGGGTGCAGTACGTATTCCCATCACCGATACAATATTAGTATATATCATTCTAACATGTACTTCCTAGACGAGGTATGGCGGCATATATGGGCCGGGATGTCGGCAAACTGAAAGCGAAGGGAGGTGGTAAGTTCAAGTACATGTCTGAGAAGGACATGATAGAGATCTCGGCGCCGTTTTCGCCGTATAGAAGCCTTTTCATGTGGTATATGTGGAGGTGGTCGGATGTAGATGTTGCTGTCATACAGGAATGATTTGGCTATATATAAATAATATACCTACCATCTAATATGGCTTGATATATAGATATACGACATTAATAACGAATATCACTCCGGCACAAATATTGATAATGACTGAAGAGGGATTGATTTTTGATATAAACATAATTGGTCTCACAGCAAAACATCCCCTCTCCTCCCCACAGCGAAGTCTATCGGCCTACTTTCTGGCAGTGTAGTATCTGTACATATTTATCGAAAAAACGGGAAACGAAAAAAGAAAAGACGGTAGACAGGAGCATAGTTGAAACAGTGATGATTTTCTTGATTTAGGTCGGGCTATTTTTCATGGACATCCTTCCGTTGGTATTGACAGTTTTAATGTTGGCTGGCTGGCTGGATGGCCTGGCTGGATGGGGAAATCATCGCTTGATGACGAGGGAGTCGAGTTCAGCGCGTTCGGCCTTTTCACGCTGGATGGCATCGATGAGTGGTTGGAGGTATCGGATATCCTGTAGAGGGTGTTAGTGTCTGTCCTAGGTTAAGGCATTATAAAAGATGCACATACCTCTTCTGGCTTGGTATGGTCCTTTTCAGCCAAAAGTTGATGTTCAACGGAGCACTATATGCAGGAATCACCAGTTAGTCAAAGCATATCCCACATATATGGTTGGTGTAGGGAAGAAGGGAAGAGGATAAGTGTATGTGCACATACCTGGACGGCTCGGCGGATGCGGTAGATGCGGTCGTACGCTTCTTTGGGGGGAAGTCTCTTCAACGCCAATTGAACAGTGTCATTCTCTTCTGGGATCAGGTCATCAAATCTGTTTACATATCACAGTACAAGTTAGAAAGACTGATCCTTTTCACGGACGTTGGCCACCTGCCACCTCTAATCCTGCTATGCCCTGCCACCTGGCTAATGGATGTTTTCGCATCTCTCCTAGTAACTTCCATTGTCCCCTCTGCTCTTCCTCTGTCTGTATCAAACTGCTCACAGGAACTCACCTTAGGCCCAGCTTTCTGTATCCGGCAGCACCAACGTACCAGTTGGCGACTGGCTTCATCATGTTCCTGACCCATGGCACCTCGAAGGCCCTGCCGACCATTGCTGTCAAAACCATCGCTGCGGTTCAATGATATATCGAGATAGAATGTTTTAATAGGCGCTTCCCACCAATATGGGCGTGATGGCTGCAAATTCAGGGTGCTGGCACAGGCTTCGCTTTCCGGTGTTGGCCAATCACTGGTTTGGTGAAGTTAATGGGAGGTTGTTGTGCAAAAATGAACGCTCGGACCAATTTCGGCGTGCCGGAGAGGAAGAAATCTCGTGATTTCAACCAAAAAAGTATCGAGCACAAGAGGGAAAATGCCTACTCATACTTCAACTTTCTTTCTTCCAACAATTCATAGGGGAATGATATTATTGTCTACAAGATAATTATTTCTTGTTATATTTTTCCTTTACAGTCGGATACTGCACTTCATTTACACCTGCTCAGCTACCCTAGCTCGGGGGTCTCCTCGGCGATATACAATATCTCCTCCGTCACCACAGCCAACTCAACAGTCCCCGCGCAAACGAGCATGCCTGGAGTCGCTTGTTAGCCTCCACCTGCTCCAGCTTGGAGCTGCGTGGATTTGACCACCCGCTGGAACACTCTTTTTCATCACACTACATACAATAGACGGGGCTCTCCAGGCCGGCAAACGGGAAGAAGCTAGCTCGACATCCCTCATTTTGTATAGGTCGATAACCTTGCACCATCGTTTCTTCACCATTCCGCATCCATGCAGCGATATCGATTATCCTGTTAAGTGAGACTCTGCTCCATAACCGTCAAGGATGTCTCTAGACCGTACTAAACCGTCAGAGACATTCACCGCTTCATCATCACAGCAACATCACATCTCAACTCAAGATCCACGAGCGTCAACGACGCCACAGCTTCATCCCGGGGCAAAACCTCCCACAGACTCGACCCTTCTTACCCGTTTACAAGTATACTCAACCCGTATTCCGCAGAGCTATGTGACGCCGTTTTGCGGAGCAGGAGCGGGGGTTGCTTCCGGCATAATTACCTGCCCGTTAGATGTGATCAAAACCAAATTACAAGCACAAGGAGGCTTTTTACGGCGAAATGGGAAACTAGTGCAGACAGAGGCGTTGTATAAGGGTATGATAGGAACGGGAAGAACGATATGGCGAGACGAAGGCTTGCGTGGGCTGTACAAGGGCCTTGGACCGATGCTTCTGGGTTACCTTCCGACGTGGGCTGTTTACCTGACGATATACGATCGGTCGAGGGATTATTTTTACGGTCAAACAGGTGTGTGATACCCTTCTAAAAGAATTTTGTTACTGCTCTCTTCTTTATGCTAATTGGAGTTCACCTGTAGAAAACTGGTGGCTTGCCCGCACATATGCATCGTTAACTGCTGGAGCTTGCTCTACCATTGCAACAAATCCTATATGGGTCATCAAAACTAGACTCATGTCCCAAAGTTTACGGCCGTCAAATGATGGATTCCAAGCTCCGTGGTACTATAAAAATACCCTAGACGCAGCACGAAAGATGTACGCAAGCGAAGGGATACGGGCATTTTATTCTGGTCTCACTCCTGCGCTTCTCGGCTTGTCTCATGTTGCTATCCAATTCCCGCTATATGAATTTTTTAAGCTGAAGTTCACTGGGTTTATGATGGGTGAACACCCCGACGCAGGTAACCCACACTGGGTGGGCATTGGTGCTGCTACATTCCTTAGCAAAATTTGTGCGAGCACAGCTACTTATCCACACGAAGTGCTGCGCACAAGACTACAAACTCAACAAAGAATTAGTCCTGCTCCATCACCAGAAGGGATCTCGTTCCGCGGCTCAGAGCAGCCATATACCGGCACGCCCGGTGTAGGAGCTGCTTCCTCAGATGGAATGCGTAACCGACCCCGTTATCGTGGAGTTGTTCGAACATTCCAAACAATCTTGAAGGAGGAAGGTTGGAGAGCTTTCTACGCCGGGATAGGGACAAACCTTTTCCGTGCGGTTCCCTCTGCCATGACTACCATGTTGACGTATGAATACCTACGCAACATCATACACTGGGGACAACACGAAGGAGAAATGATACTTGCTGAGTCACTGGAGAACCAGCATATATGATGCAGCACTCAGCCCCGCAATAATAAAACGGGGTACAATCCTGACCATGATAGTAGGAACAGACCCATGGTATGGCTCATGGATAATGGCTGATACATACATCACAGCATTTTTTGCTTTTTCCTTCCTTTTTATGATACCAGATTTGCTAGACAAGTGATATCCCCTGCCGTCTTACAAATATACCCAACCAAATTCTACAATTGCTTATTTCCTATGACCCCCCTTCTATTCTATTGTTTCCATTATTCTTTATCTACCGTCTTAATGTTTCGCAAAGGATTTGCATCCAGCAGAGCAAGAGATTGGCGTGCCTGGCGTCTTGTATTAGGAGGGACTTATGTATATGTTTAATTTCAATTTGTAATTGCCTTTTTTTTCAGTCAGTTGGTGATGGGAGAATCAGGATTAGGACGTGTTGGTGTGTTTTATGGGTTGGCCGTTGTCTATTCATCAGTCCATGTTTGCATACAAAGCTTACACAGCAATCTGAGCACATAATGTTGCTAGTTTGATCGGCATAAGTACAGATTATTTTATCACCGAGCCTACATCATTAGAGTAAGATCTAGCTATTTCACTCCATGCAATATATTTCTCAATGAAGATCAACACCATAGGGCTGAATGTAAATTGCCGAGAGCATGTCCTTCTACATGCTTCTAAGTTTTGTCTTTGGTGATTCAATAGTTCCTGGCTATACAGTTTTGCGGCTGATGGGTTCCTTCTACTGTCCTCGCATCCTCCCATCTCTCGAGCCCCAACAAAGGCTGGCCCTGGGTCTGCCTTGGAGAGTCACCTGAATGCCGCCCAGCTCACCACCCAGCACTCGATTACTCCCACACTAGTCAGTTCCGAACCGGCCAGGGGACAAGTTAGCCGTAGCCTGATAATGTCGAAAGCAAGCGTTGTGGTATCTCCCTCCTAATCAGCAACCTCTAGTCTGGGCTGTCAGCACTAGTCCGGCTGTCGCGAGTTGTCTCTCTAGGCTAGCCATATAGTCGGGAAGTAGACAGATTCGAAGCTATATTTGCGGAGTGTACGGCAGCCAGTCCATTCTCCCCGGAACTCCCTCCGTGTTTTCCCATCCTTTTATATTCTGCTCTTAAACTTGATACAGCTTCTATAGGCTATTGCCTCGGCCGGAAGAGGTATAAATTGAAGAGCGTTTAGCATTATCGCGTGCGGAACGAATACTTCGAAAACAATATCCGGTGAGTAAAAGGGCCATTGTGAAGGCCGCTATGGGTACGTTGAGCGACTAATGATGAAGCATATATCAGCGTATGTAAAAAGTAAGTGGGCATATGGGCTCTCTTCAGGGGGGAATTGAGCAGAATAAGTTGTAGTTCCATACCCTTTTGTTCCTGCCGGACAACTTCTCTCCTAAAGACTGTTTTGGCGCCATGTTTCCTAATTAGTTGCGAGCAACCACTCCTTAGCATTCTTGTATCTCTTCAGATGAACCATTGACGGAGCTCTTTATCACGTGCGAAATTCCATTACCTTTCAAGACGATACATAAATGTAATTATGTCAATCTACTGGTTAAACCTTGCAGTATATGTATTGATGTGTAACTCAATGAGTAATTGGATTAATAAGCGGTAGATTCCCTAATTAGGGAATAAAGATGCTTAGTCAATTTTTAAAAGTCACGGGGCTCCAATATACTATGGGCTTTGTCAGTCGCGATGAGTAAGCGCTCATCATTTAAAAGCTAAGCGATATTTTTTTTTGCCTTTCTTGCTTTCTTTTCTCTCTCTAACTCCTCGCTCAAAGAATCGCATTCAAAGCTTACGAACAGGGCATTTCGATGCTCATACCAATTTTATGCTTTGGGAGAAAGTCCCCGGACGCCCTGACCTTGTGTCAGGCACTGCGGAAACGCGCTGCCATAGAAGCATTTCATTGCAGCTGATGCCCTCTTGACTTCCTACGCTCTGGCTCCGACCCTCGTTGAACCGTTTGCACTCTTCGCCTTCTCTTCCATTCGTACCGGCTTTTTCAGTGCTAGAGCAGCCTCAGGGATGACGATATGAGTCCCATGTTTTGGTATCGAAGATTTCGCCGAGTGGGGGGTTGCATCGAGGAGGTTTCTTGGGGAAACAATGGGAACTGATAGCAGGGATTCGGTTAAAGGGGTTGCCATTCGTCGAGATCCTATAGCTATGCGATTGCTCCCTCGTTTCTGATTTTTCAGGATCGGAGGAGTAACTCGATGGGGCTTATTCTTGAGGCGAGGAGTTCACCTCCATTTTTCACAACCTCCGAGTCTGTAGCTTATGGAAAAGCGGTGATCGTGTCTCTTTCACCTACTTCGGGTTTCGTTCCTTTCCTTGGGATGACTACCCGACATGTAGTGGGATACCTTCACAGATGCCCCTTCGAAAGGGTCAGATTCCTTATTCACAAGTTCAAATGATGATATACAAATCATAGAGTCAAGCACAGAGGTCATAATGGCTATTGAAGATAAAGATTTTAAAACCTATCTGATGAACACTCCCCCTTCCCAGCCCAATTATGCGAGAAAAGCTACGCCGTTGTTGAAATTTGAAATTGTCACTTGGAGATTTATAATTTATGTTATCACTAATATCATAGCTTGAGTTTTACACATTAATAAGACTAGTTGCCTATATATCTTCGTTCACTCGTTCGCTCATTGGGTCTTCCTTGTGGGTGTCTGTTCCCTACTTCCTCTTGGAGTTTCCATCTTCTGTGCCACCGCTGGCCTGTTAGATTGCCTACTTCCTTTCAAAGCTGGAGCAACGGATCCCACAGCGCCTCCAACAAGAGCGATGACCGTTCCGCAGGCCCCTCCCCATGCCTGTATGCTTACTGTTCCCAGTGGAGCGCGGGGGAAGGAGAGGATCCATTCCACCTGCCATGGAAACCAACCTCGGGGAAGATCGAATATTGGTGATTTCGAGAACCAGAATTGGAGAAATATGGTAACACCGGTAGTAGAAACCCATCGAACGGTTTTGACCGCCCAGTCGAAGGAAGTCTTCAGCGCGCTGAGCCTTTTATCTGTGAATCCACCGAGTATATCAGCCATCAAATGTTCCCCCAACACCCGTAGAAGCCAGATTTCCAGAGGGCAGATGGAAATCTCCAAAACGTACTTTTGACGTCGTATTCCTCCAAAGCCTTATCGTGTCGTCTTCTTAGTTTCGCCCATTTTGCAAATTCGTCTTGAGAACTCGTGGCAGTCATTTCTCGTTTGAGCCGGATTACTTCAAGCTTCGCGTGCCTCTGTTCTTGTGCGGTTTGCGACGCTTTGCTCGGGAGCTTGATATAGAGAAGCCATAGCTATAAAATCAACAATATTAGTGATAGTCAGCAGGTGGGATAGATGTTTTCCAAATACCAGGCTATCAATAGTGCTAGCACCGATTGTATTGATTAAATAGGTGATTATCTGAAAAAGAAGAACAACAAGGAGTAGTGATGCCATCATCAACGATGGCCCAGCACCGGTTTTCCCGAGGTTGGGGTTGGTCCGTTAATTCTTAAAAGCGCATGCAAGATTTAACTAACAGCAGTCGTTGTTTTAAAAGGTATATCCGTTCAAAAGATCGTTTGTTTTATTACTTCCCCCGTAGAGATTTGAGCAGAAGCGGCGGGCCCTGAATAATTTCTTGTGGAAAGCCGCAGCTTGGTGTGGTCTTGAATGTTTGTCTTGTTTGACTTGGCTTTTGCCCAATCTTTTGATCTATACAATCGACAAATCAACAAGAGACCAAGTCCGCTCCAAACGGCCACTTGATACCGTGAGAATGACCTGGAATTATTCATAATTCATTATCATGACTACCTATGTATGGAATGACCATTAACACGGGCTAATCCCACACTAAAGCGCCCGATATAAGTCACGGAGAGTTTAACCCGTCCATGGTCCTCGCTCACTTTTTTTTCTGGGATTTGTCCACGATGCTAATCCACTGGGACTTGAGGCCTTTACCAACTAGCAGCTTCTCTACTACCCCTCGATGGTCTCCCTGAAGGAAAACTTCCATCTCTCCCTTCACACCGCCAACCGCTTGACTAACGCTGGTGCTGCTCGCACACTTCTTTGATAGCTCATCCAATTGAGGTGATATGCCAAATCGACCAAGCCCAGCCACTTTAGTGCCTAGCTTTGATCCTGTGCGGCGTTCGATTGTTATTGTTGCTTTTGGGAGAGCACCTGCCCTAGGCTTCACGTCGGAGAGTGTCTGGTTCGGCTTGAGGATAGCATGGTAGGGTGCGCATAGAGACGGGTCCTCCAGTAACTTCTTGAGAAGAGCGTCTCGGGGGATGTTTCCACGGGAAAGAGTTGCAATATCACTGGACGGAATTATCTTGTTGCTGATGAAGGCGTTCAGTTTGAGTATTCGAGGGTTAGATGGAGAGATAATCGGCGGGTCCTGGGAGGAGACGTAATCATTCAGGCGTTTAGAAACATCGGAGGCTGAATAGAAGTTATTCACGTCCGTGTTGGATAATGGCGGGAACAAGTCGGGCACCAGCTTGCTGCTTGGACGGTATAGGGTTTTTACATTAACCTGTTCAGATGAGAGGGTTCCTGCACTTTGTCCAGAACTGGACTTCGCCTTTGCGCCTTCGGGACTGGCTTTCTTTGGCAGTCGGTATGGAACAAATTGATCGACGTGGGTGTCATCAAAATCGACATCCATAACAATTGTTTCCCCACCTCTATCTTTTGACTTGAGAAGCACTTTCTTCTCAAGATGTTTGACGAATTTCTTCACATTCTTCCAGGAAGTCTTCTTGATTTGATAATATTGACCTTGACTTGGTGAGTAGATTGGCAAAAAGGGAGTTATAAGGTTGGATATCAAGAATGATGGCTGAATAGGGAATGATAGGCCATGATTCGGATCCCCGGGATTATCCTTCTTGTGCTGATATAGTGCGTATAGAAAAGCTTTCTCGAAAGCTTCATCGATTTCTGGCATGATGTATTAGAACAATCCACGAACTGTGGTTATAGTGGGGAGAACTCACCTTTCGTCGTTGGAGGCGGGAGCTCTTCATCTTCATCTTCCATTTTCTGCTCCTCTTGGACTTCATTCAACGGCACGCCGCCATCCACACCCTCATCTAAATCGTTATCTTCGTCACCTAGTTCCAGCTCCTGGATCTTCTCCTCAATATTTTCGGTTCCGCCGATCCAGCCTTCTAGATGATCCGGTGAGGGTTCGCCAGGCCTCCCAGACGGACCCCAACTCCACAGTTCATCCCCTTCCCACTGGATTCCTCTAACCGCATGTCCCTTTGCTCCCTGTACCTGCGTCAAGCTAGCAACATTTATCTCACACACGCCTACAAACGTGGGAACACTAGGCTTCTCCAAGCTCGAAACAGCAACGACTGCTCCTTGCACAGCACCTGCTGGAAATGGTGGTCCGTTGGTAAGGCCCGGAGTCATAAGGTCGGCACCGTTGCAGAGCTTCTCCATAACATGGCCCGTCGTGCAGAGCAAGGGAACCAGCCCTGGGTTTCCCCATAGTGAATAAACCGTGGGGTATATTCGTCCGTCTGTCCCTGGTCCCTGTTCAAGCCTGACCCATAGTACCCTTTCCTCACCGTCCGGGTGTGTTCCGACGTATAGTGTGCCGTGAACGAGCTGTAGGTTTGGGCCCGCAGTGGTTGTAAAGCGTCCTGCTAGGGTGTTCTCTGGCAGAAGCGAGTTTCGGATAGACGCAAGGCTGGGTGTAGTAGAAGCTTGAGCTGAGGCATCATCAGCTTCGGGCTGGGCAGCTGGTGCCTCTGGGACTGAAACGTTGTACTCTTGGATGATTTTGTCTGCGATCTTCCTCCGGTCTGAAGATCGCAGTGGTGCGAGAGGTTTGATCTATGTATGTTAGCAAAGCTGTCCCTATGGTCCAACGGTTAGTGGGGTCATACTGATGGTTTTTTCTTAAACATCGTAGGTATGGCCTAGTCCAGGGCTTGCTGGTAACGCCAGTATGCTATACAAGAAATGAGTATTATATGCTATGTAAAACGAATAGAAAAGGAATGATGTTGTAATAAAAGTAGGAGGTTGCTGGTGAGTGTGAAGTTGCGGGGTTGGATCAGCTTAGAATATTTAGAGCTTTGATGCATGCCGAAATATTTATTCAAATATTGATTGGCTTGAGCCTTACCAGCTTCAACACCAACTCCCTCCATTCAACACCCTTACGCCCTACAAGAGGAGAGAGCCGGGTATACACTGTATAAGCGTGGAACTCCTGGTATAATCGCCATTCGTCCCTTACCAAATGTTATATCCCCTGCTAGTTGCACTACGCAACCCAGAGTGTCCAACCTGGTGCCCAAGGACGCGACAAAGATGCCCGTCGAATGTTGCTATAGCTACTTATGTAGCTAGAAATATTCCATCGAGGCATAATGGTCGCTAGAAAGGACAAACCGCCCTGTGATGGCATTCTCAACGGGGACCGTGCCTTTTCTCTGCTAGATATTATATATAAGATATCTGCCCGAGGAAAGAAGAACCGAGACAAACTGAAATACCCAAGAGATAGCTCTACCCAAGGAAGGGAACATGGAGCTATTACTGCGCTGAAGTGCTCGGATTGTCCAGTTTAGCAACAATCCGCGTGCTCTTTCAAATTCCATGGATTGCATATATTATAACAAGAGGAATAGCAATTACCGTCTAATGTGTACGCTCGTTTCCAACAGCTTTCTCCGTTACTATGTATTTCCTATGGCCGCTCGTTACCTTATTACTATCCCGCGACTCTCTCATTACTGCAGCTCCACTCCTTGAGCCCAGGGATGGATTATGCGGAAAGGCGTTTCCTCCTCTCAAATCCGAGAAGCTAACCGTGGACGATAAATGGAACTTGGCCGAGACGATCTGGAATTTCGAGGCTATGAAAGATGCTGAATCTGGTGGAACCCCAGCTTTCAACCCCAATAGCAAAAACGAAACCGACGTTACCTTATCTCACCCCGCTGGCTTTAGGAATCATAGCGGTAGTATCCACCCCGTGTCCGTGGAAGGGTCACCGTTCGATCAATACCGGGTCACTGCTACCATAGGGTATCCGTGGTCTACGATAGGCCGGATATTTTTCCGGCGATTCAGAGGGGATAAAGGTGGCTGGTGTACAGGTGCACTTGTTGGGAAGAATCTGTTGCTTACCGCCAGTCATTGTTTCCCGTGGAACTATGGTCCTAGAAGGTGGATGCGGTTTGTCCCTGGATTCGGTCACGGGAAGAAAAACGCTGAACCCTTCGGCGGCTCATACGTTTCACAATGCCGCGGAGTAAAGAACACGCTCAATGTTACTGGGATCGACTACGTTATATGTAGGCTATGTGAACCTCTGGGCGAACGGGTGGGTTGGATGGGCACTGCATGGTGGAAAGATACGCAAACATACATCAGCCGGTCATGGTTTAGCTCCGGGTACCCGATCGAACCGCTCAATGGCATGGCACAAATGCTGATTGCAAATTTGACGCTTGACGATGTTGATCCCCACGGCGAGATTGGCGTGGAGCTAGAGTCGAAGGTGTTTGCGTCACCTGGATGGTCTGGCGGGCCTCTGTGGGGGTATATCGATGGGCAGCCGACAATTGTTGGCGTTTGCAGTGGTGGAGAGCGAAGTTGCACCGAGCAGCCGGGTGGTTGCTTCATGGCAAATGAGTCCGATCCATACCACGATGTATCTGCTGGCGGCAAGTTCATGACCGAACTTGTTTACCATGGGAAAACGTTTTGGTAGCGTTAATGCGGGGTCCCACCGTAAGGCTTAGCCTATATCCTAATATCACCAATTACATCTATATTCGCTTTCACATATGTCCAGAGGATCAAACATCTTTTTGATATTCAGTAGTGGGCCCTGTTCCAAGTAGAGAAGCCTCTCTGGTCTTTTACACTAAGCCACAAGGCAAGTCTCTACTCGATGTATGCTCTAGCATATACTCCATAGACCTGGAAATATGCTAAGAAGTATAAGCATATGGAGCACTCTCTTGCCCCGATGCTAGGGGCGGCAGGGATCGAGCCAAGTCTGGATATCCCGAAGACCCATGTAAACCACGTGTAAATTATTAAGAGTTCAACTCGTCTGAAGGACCAGTAAAGGCGAATCCTTTGAGTATGTATATAGATTATGTATTATGGGATGGAGAAATGGAATGCTACCATCCAACAGGAGCCATCTACTAGCAAGCGAATATTTGTCCAATAGGTGCCTCAAGTGTTGGAGATACGCAGTGGTAGCGGCGGAATGTTTTACATATCATCCATCTATTCAGGTCTGGTCCCAATTCCTGGAAGAAGCGAGAAGTTTGGTGAAAGTAGAGTGCTTGACTTTCTTTCCACACTTCGGACCCAGAAGTTGACTGGGATTCATTTACTCTGTAGGACATGAGGTCTTATGCATCGTCTTGCTGCCATGGGGAGTTCCCTAGTGCAGTCCAGAGTACCGCTGTAGACCTGGCCTGTATCAGCCTCCTCCTGTGCCGCTGAGGCTTGGTCTAGGTGTTTTGCCTATACGCTCGTGCACGCCATAGGTAGGCTCCGTAGGCGTCCGGGGAATAATAAGCAGCAGCTGAGTGGTTTGACCCTGGCAGGTTTAATAGTTCCAGCTGCGCCTATAGGTCTATTTTAGGACACATACCCCGGAGACTTGGGGAGGCTGGGCTAGATGTGTTCCTGTTCCTGTTTTTTGTCTTTTCAAGGCCGTCTCCAGGGAGTGTCATGAGGGAGTAGATAGATAGACAGACAGAGAGATAGATAGAGAGAGAGAGAGAGAGAAAGCTGTAGTCGGTATCTGGTCCTGGCTAGGCTGGCATACGCAGGAGACTGAATGCTCCTTCAAACACAGCTATATCGTTCTTCTCTACTGGCGATGTTGGCTGTTTAATATAGTAATCTTCGACTCCCTAAAAGGTAACGAACCTCTGCCGGGCCGAAGCCGCCTGTCTTCCCTCGAAGGCTCGCCAGCAAGTCCCTCGAACTCGTTCTTCAGCGTAGACGGCGTATAATTATAACTCTTCTCCTCGTCCTCGACTTTTCTTTCTCCTTGTCCTTGCTAACTTTTCGCGCCGTTTGCGGACGATGAACCCTCCAGCCCAAAACGGTTTAGCGCCACGACTTTCCGCTTCGATTTCTCTTTGCTTCAGAAAAACGTCACGAGAGTTAAACGGCTTCACTTTTCGAATCGCAAACATCTCCAGTCGATAGCCCGAGAAGAGACCCTTGTCACCGCGACTCTCAGGCCGAGTTGGCAGGTTGGATGTGCACGCTGCTGGGTTAACGTGCCAAGCTGTCGTTGTGGCGGTCTCTTGCTGAGCTGGACCTCACCGACACAAATTAAGACCTCGTTCCCCCAAGCAAATCCCTGGATTTCGATCTCGTCTACGAGCCACATTACTCCGGTTGTGCCCTGATATCACGCCGTCTTTCCATCGAGGGGGATCCGTTTAACTGATCGTTCGACCCATCGATAGCTGTGCGGCGTGTATAGGCGCATAATCGTTGTTTACCGTAGGCAACAGGATTTGTCGATAGCGCCCCCCTGAGGGATCAATCCGCCGATTCGGCATCCCATACCGCACGTTCGAGTTATATAGCACGCGACGCAAGTTCATACTCGAAAGGACAGACTCGCTGGAGTATATCGACTGAATTATTTCCGTCACAACTTGGGGTTGGGGTCATGGAGCCCATAATTATGGACGGAGATATGGACAATATCATGGACGACAGAGATACTTTGTGCTTCGACCCTTCGGTTCTTAATGCCTCGACACCGAGCCTGGGACGAGACTTTGAAGACCTATTTTTCCGTCCGTCAAGTGCTCCCCAACTCTCCGACGCAATGTCGTGCTTATCTCCTTCCGAAATACCAAACAAATCCCATAATGACGTTCCACCCGCGGGCTCAACCCCGTCTGACACTCGATCCGACTCCCCGGAAGATTCCAGTCATAGCTCCTCAATGGATTCACCTACAGGCCATTTACGAAACGCCTCCTTGGCTTCTAACCACTCGGGACTGTTCAGCCCAGACAGCGCGGGAACAGAGCGATATATACCCGGCTGGCCAAACGCTGACCAGCTTTCGCTGGGAGAAGGGGCTTTCCTTGGACAAGGTAGCGGAAACTTGTCGATCAGGGACGATTCGGCGATGGAGCATGACGTAGAGTTTAGCAATAAAGCTATGGCGTCTGCGTTTGATTTTGATAGTGCTGCTAGCAGCCCGAGCCCGCTGAAGATGGAGCTCAATACCGAGAAGAGCAAGCCAACTGTATTTAAGCAATCGTTTCGCACGCCTTCTACATTTGCTGGGCAGTCCAGTGACGCTGGTTCGTCGCAACAAGTAAGTGGTTCCGTTTTCATCATCTCCCGTGATTAAGAAACTAACTTATCTCTTTAGCAGCCAGCCGTCGTAAACCCATTTGTGTTCCAAACTCCTGGTGAATCCACACCATTATACCCTGGAAATGGACTATGGGACAGTCGTGCATCACAGTCAAGTTTAGAAGAGGCCTTTGGTGGAATCGGCATGAATGGTGGCTCGCCTCTATCGGCTACTTTATCTCCAAATTCAACCTTCAGGTCCCCTCGCCAGACCTTTGAATCTCTGAAATGCACACCTGGAGTGGTGTTTCCTATGGGTGATCGTAGCTCCGCAGTCTTCCACCCTAATATCGGTATGGAGAACTACATAAGGCCCAGGCTTATCGTCCATCCTACCTCGTTGAAATCTCGTGTAGAAACGCAGATACCGATTAAATTAACTCTATACCCGATGCCACCTGGTGTCAAGAAGCTGCGTCTCCCAAGCCACGCCATCTCCAAGCCAAAATTCCTTGCAAAGCCCGAAATAAAACGGTCACCGGATATCCTTGAACTTCGCGCCAGTGTTCTGTGCACTAGTGCGATACAGGACAAGCAGAAGCGGGAGAGAGCATTCGCTAGAGCTCGTGGTGAAGATGTTAGTGCTAAATCTCCAAAGGACAATTTAGAAGAAAACCCGGGTGACGAAGACGTTCCATTGGGAGGAGCTGAAGTCAAAATCTGCCCCGGTTGCATTCAACGAGAGCGAAAGCGTGCTTCACGGAAAAAGCAGCGGAAACCAGAGGAGGATGAAATGTTCCAGAAGGACGAGGATAAGAGGGTTATCGTGTTCAACACTACCGAGATCAAGGATTGGACAGATCCTCCTCGAACCCCGAATTCGACAAACTGTGATCCCTCTCTACCAATTGCGCCTTTGGGCGCGATGCAGGTAGAGCTTCCAATGAGGATAGCATGTTACTGCAGACACCAGAATGAGAAAGTGGGATTTCAGTACGTAACCACTTTTATCTTGAACCTCCCATTATACGTTTACTAACTAGAGATTAGGGTCCTTTTCACCGTTTTTGACTACATGGACAACCCACTAGCACAGGCGATTACAAATTCAATTATGATCACTGATGATCACAAAACTCATGCACCTATAAATTATGCCGCAGCCTCGAATGCCTCAGTACCTGATCCACAATTTCCTACTGCCGGAGTGTTCGCTGCAAACCCTGCAATAGATTTGGCCAAACCGTTCATACATTCAATGCCATATAAAGTATCGCATTCCGCTAACGATCTGCAAGCGCTCCGGAATCGACAATACCCATTAACGCCCGTTGCTTCTAGCCAGTCACAGAATAGCGCAAATGTGGCTGCCCCTGCAACTACACCACGAAACCTCTCGAGACAAGCGTCACCTTCTGACGGGACTGGCCCATTGGCTAAGCGACGGAAGCAGAGCGGATCAGGAAAAGTTCCTGCTGGGCTAACGATGACACGAATCGAAACTCCACGAACATCCCCAGTTGCCAATAACTCTCCGCTGCCATCAAACTTCCCACCCGTCAATGGAGGCACGGATAAAGCTTTTGTGAACCCTTCAATGATGTCCCCACAGTTTGTAAATGGCCCGCCAACTCCAAATAACAACGACGGAATGTTCTTTAGCCCAATTGAGACCACCAACTCCATGGACAGCCACGGGCAACAAACATTGATGTCCGCGCCTAGCTCAACACACCCAAGCCGTCCAGGCTCTCCCCACATGAATACCCGCAATAGGTCCCAGGACCAGGGTACCCCTACCGGGCCGCCTTCGGGAACCCAAAGTCACTCTTGGAGCGTGCCAACGGGCCTCCCTCCGCCCCAAGTACCTTCGATGATCCATAAGCTTGTCCCGGCAGAGGGCTCTACTACCGGTGGAAGCGAAGTAACCCTCCTCGGTAGCGGTTTTTATCCTGGTATGGAGGTTGTTTTCGGCGACACTCTAGCTACAACGACCACTTTCTGGGGCGAGAAGTGCTTGAATTGTCTCACTCCACCTTCCGTAAAGCCGGGCTCTGTACCGGTTGTATTCAAGCATGAACACCCTCGATTAGGCCAACACCAGCCAGGACAGCCCATAATTCCGAAACCACAAATTTTCTTCCGTTACGTGGATGATCGAGAACTGCAAATGTATAGGATTGCCCTTGGGATCTTGGGCCAGAAGCTCAGTAACCCCGCGGATGCATATCAAACTGCGCAGCAAATTATGGGTGGTGATGGAAACAGTCTATGGAACCTTCAGAATAACTTCCAAGGAGGTGGCAGCTCTGGAGGCCAGCAACGACAAGCTGCAGGTGGCAGCCAAAATGCGAATGTTACCGACACTGACGCGAAGATGCTTGTTTATCTTGAATTTATGGACTTGGATGGTAGCCCAGGCTCTCCGAAGTATAACTCACGCTCTCCATCCGGCCAGACCCTCCTGCATCTTGCGTCCTCGCTTGGCCTGACTCGGTTTGTGGCTGGCTTACTTGCTCGAGGAGCCAACCCTGACGTCCAGGACAAGAATCATAACACTCCCTTGCACTTGGCGGCGCTCAGTGGACATACACATATAGTCCACCGCCTTCGACTTGCTGGTGCCAACATTGCCGCACCTAACCTACGCGGTTTCACTCCCGCCGACCTCGCCACATCTCTCGAGGCCCATCGGGCTGTCATCGTATCTAATAACCACTACCGTTCAAGGAGCGTGGGATCAACATCACCCATGCGCCGCCGACCAAGCTCTGGTTCACTCGATGGATTCTGGGAGCCAACTTCTTCCAGCGACTCTGCAGATATTGCAGAAGATTCAACTGATGATTCTGACGGTGAACCTACCATCCAGCCTCCAGAACTGTTATATGCCCAACCTATGCGCAGCAAGTCAGAATCCCGCAAAGAGAAGAAGCGGTATATCTCTCTTTCCCGGCAAGCCAGTGTTCCCCCGCCTTCTGTACTAGCATCTACCGAACCCGATGTTGCGGGCGTGACACGCAACTTTTCTCCTCCAGTGGCTTTGGTTGCATGGCGCGATCAACTGGCTGCTCAAATCAACCAGTTCCAACAAAATGTTAACCGGGCCTTCCCCAACCTCCCCAATCTTCCAAACCTTCCAAACATTCCGACATTGCCTACATTGCCTCCAATGCCTACTCTTCCAGATTATCAAACCCATCCGATGATCCAGCGCATTAGTTCTCTGGTTCCACATAGACCAACGACCGCTTGGTCTACGAATATTATGAAGGATGGATGGGATCGATTGACTGGCAATTCATCCCCTCCAGCATACGAAGAACTCTATCCCCATGAGACGGATGCAGATTACGCTGATAAGAAATCGTCCATGGTGGAAGCAGCTCTTGATGCCGCCGCGGACCAGCATTTCGCTGGGACGGAAGTATCGACGCGTTCTCGCGCATCGTCCTCTAAGCAGGAATTTGGTGACGTAACGATCGGCCGAAAGAATATTTCGAGAGAGCACAAGGACCAGCTACGGAAGGCTCATGCACAGAAGATGAAGAGATTCCGCAGTGATCGTAATCTCTTCATTATCTGGGTAAGTCACTTCCCTAAAACCATGCCTCTTTATTTTCATTACTAACTTATTCTCTTATAGATTCCTCTCCTAATCATAATTGTTGCCGCTATGCTGAAAAACCTCATCCCTGATATTTGGCAAAATGTCTCTTATGGATATGACCTTGTCAAGTCTCATTTTGCCGCTCCCGCCCGGAACCCCAATCTTCTGGCTACTTAGTTGAAACATACTTAGCAGCGTATCCCGTTTCTATGTTATTCTTTTTCTTTAGCACTTGTTTTCTTGTTTGTGTTATTGGAGGCGACCTGGGTGTTTTTCTTACTACCAAGGTTGCGAGTTGAGACGGATTCCTGTCTCGGATTGTACTTTTTTTTGTGCTTTGGGATGATATGATGGTTATCATTCCACTGGGCTCTTATCTTTGATATTTCATCTTTGTTAGGGTAGCTACACAGTACATTTTAATAGAATATTACTTATATCATGTTGTCTATCCTATGTTGCTGCTCCTTTTCCATCCTTGGCTCAGGAATGCCAAGACACGTAGGTGCTATCGAGCTCAACCTCAAAGTCGCAAAACAAAGATGCCTTCAAGATGAAATGCGCAACGCGGAATGCTTTCTGAGCGTGCATTAATATGGTAGTCTTGTCTCTTGTAAAGCCCTGGTCGTCATGGACGCCACCCCTCACTTAAACTCGAATAATGTAACCGGTATGTAAGAAATCCCAAGCTCCATGAGAATTTAATAGCTTACTCCTTATCCTTCCAGTCGAGTATACCGACCCCTTCGGTCTCTTCCCACAAGTCGGCCCCCTACTATCGCAAGTCCTCCCTCTTCGAAATCTCCATTGGAAATCCTCATCCCGTCCCGTTCGATCCATCGACTCCCTACAAATCGACTTCAAACCCGCCCAGACAGCAGAAGATCAAAAGCGACTCAGCGATGGGGCAAGCGGGGCGGTGTCGCAAAGAAGACATCAAATACCAGGACTTCTGCAGACACCCTATTTAAAGATATATTTGCTACGATGTGATGATAATGAGACGTATAAGACGACATCTAGAAAGACGTTGCGGGAGTGGATAAAGACACGAGCTTCCGCAGCACCAACTGGACCGGATAACCATGATGCGTTCGAATGGCTGATTCTTCACGTCATACCAGCGACGGCTCCAGGCCCGGAGACAGCGGAGAAAGCCCCTGCGTCAAAGTGGCCAGGGAGGGGCTCAACATCAGTCCTTGAGAAAGTCAAGGCTGATTTTAATGGATCATCAAAAACTGCTGTTGATCGCGTTGCGCAGTTGAGAATCCCGAAGCCAGGTGCTGATAAGAAACAACCTGAACTAGCAGCGCAATTGGAAGAACTAGTTGTAAAACTTAAATCTTCGATCCTTACGTCCTTTGATTTGCGCGTGGGCCAGTATGAAGCTGATATCCGTGAGAAGGACTCACAAAGAAGCCTACCAGGCTGGAATTTCTGTACTTTCTTCATACTAAAGGAAGGCCTTTCCCTCGGACTTGAGAATGTCGGTCTCTTTGAGGATGCTCTTATTGGCTACGATGAGCTCGCCGTTGGGCTGGACTCGGCTTTGCGAGATCAAATTTCTGGCACTGGAGATCAGCACGGGGGCACGTTTCTAAACTACAGCAAAGATCTCAAATCCAAGGCTGAGGCTATTCTCACGTCAAACTCGCCGGAGGAGAGAGAAGAAGGCTCCAGTTCATCAGAGGATGATGACGAAGAAGATGATGACGATGACGATGATGGCGGATACCGAGATGATCTATTTTCAAACCCAATAGCCCTCGAACGAGACATATTCCCGCTTCAGCCTCAACAAAAGCCATATAGGGATATGATTCTGGCAAATAACATATCTATCTTCGACTTCCGTGTTTATATATTTTCAAGACAGTTGCTTCTCCTTCTGAAGGCCGCCCGGTCACCGTCTTCAAACCGTCAAAGTGGCTCTCATAAAAACATGGAGAAGCATAATTTGTCCCTACTTGCAGAGATATGCGAGAGAGCCAGCGAGTTCATTACC
>JANTQJ010000207.1:0-22494 GCA_032989685.1 Arthroderma sp. PD_2
GACTCGATTTCGATTTCGCGAATCACAGGACCGAAGCTGTCGACAATGTCGTCACTATTGGCAATAGTTAGTTATACGAAACAATAAGTCGACGAGAGTGTGTCGTTGCCAACTTACATCATAGCATAGCAAATCCAATCGCTGCTCAATGACACGTATTCACGTAGTTTCCCAATTCGCTTCCTCACATTAGCGGCGTGTGGGTTGTCCACGAAGCTGAACGAAATAACACCCTCCCGGAACACCACCATGTATAGATTGACTGGCTCTAGATACTCCTCGCTGGTTTTATCCATCTGATAGAAAGTACGGAAACAGACAAAGTAGTATTGGCGGAACAGCTCGACCTTCTCACGCGCTTCCTGGGTCATGATATCTTCTGCCGTCAAGGGATGGATGGAGAAGGCGCGAGAGATAGCACCAATTTCTTCATGGGTGGGGTTGATGACATCGAGCCACCAAACACCTCCTTCGGGACCAAGCTGGAAGAGATCACGGAACGAGTCACCTGGAAGCACAAGATCTCCAATTTCGGCAGCATGGACGGTGCTTTCAAACTCAGAAGAGAAAAAGCTGAAGCGGTGAGGATCGTTGGTATTTTTCAGGGCCTCAAGGCCGCTCTTTTCGTCCACTGGGGATTCTGTATCAACAGCCTTTACACCTTCTCCGGACAATTGGACGGTCTCGTTTGACTTCTCGGTGGAGCATGGAGTCATTACGATATTGGGAACGCCGACCTTGCTATCACCAGTGCGAAGACCCGGGAAGTTGTGGAGATGATTGCTCTGAGAGCTCATGCTATGCTTGCGCTGGGTCGAACGCTGGGCTGAGCGGTTCTCCGCATTGGCTTTGTTGCTCAGAGCGACGAACTCTTCAGGTTCCTGGTGGTCAATGATGGGCGTGCGGCCTGGCTCTTCGAGTGGCGGTGGTGGGAAGCACACGTCTGCTTCTTCAGTTGGGTTGACTCGAAGGTCCACGCTACCAGGACGAATCGCGCTGGCATTGCTGAAAGTTGGCCTGCGGTGGTGCGACGCTGCAGATATAGTGCGATGAAGGTTGAGTTCCCGCTCTCCTGGCATCTGGCTCTCCATTGTGTTTGCCCGTTCACGTCGACGGGGCTCAGCAAATGCCTCGACAGAATTTGGAGGAGAGGTCGAAACTGAGGTATGCGAGGATGAGACTGAGGGTCGACGGGCTTCGTTGGGGTTCAATCGAGCACCCATTGGATTAACCGAAACTCTTCTAACTCCAAGTCTATCTAGATCTTCTTCCTCTTCATCATCCATGACAGCATTCTCGAAATCTCTATATCTAGGCGTCCCGTCATGAGGTGCGTGGTTGTTGGCTGTTGGCTGAATCTCAGGCTGGCCGGGAACATCAAGCGTGTTCTGAGCGGCTGGGCTCTCCATGGTGTCTGCTCTGGGAAGTGATTCGGGCTGGAATCGATGGTCATCCAACTCCGGGGCAGGTGTGCTGTACCTGGTCTGGCACTTGTCTGATCTTGGTGATTCGCTCATGGTGATGTGCGGTCCTTTTTTTTTGATTTAAAATTGCCAATTGCAGAATATGCTGGTCTGGTGGTCTGCGTGAAACCGTGAACGCGCACGAGAGCGCTCACCTTACAAAGCTTTGAACAACAATGTGAATGTGGTTAAAGGTATTTAAAGTGGCAACGCTCACTTTAGTCGGATAGTCCGGTCCAGCCTAGCCCTCGAGAAAGGGCTGGCTGAGTCTGTTCGACGTGTATTGCTTCGCGTATTGCCATAAATTGCGGGAGTCAAGTTATGGAGGTCGAATATCTCCCCCGACAAAGACCCGGAACTTTGGGCCCAGGAGAGGGTGGAGGAAGGAGTTCTGAGTGTAGTTAAGCCCCGCCAACTTGCCTGAGTTTTCAGAATGGGAGCGTCGAGGCTCCAGAGTCGCTGGGTAAAGGGTGAGGCGGAAGAGAATGCTGCTGTCGAAGCTGCTCTCACAGTCACCAACAGGCCGGATATTCGAGTCACAAAAGACCCAAAAAGACGATCTGAGGGCAGATTAGCTTCTGCCTGGCTGGTATAAGGCTGTCTGTCCGTCTATCTGTGATAACGACGGGCTGTGAAGGGTTGATATATGGTGGTGGTTGGTTGTTGTTGGTGTGCGGATGTTGCAGTGGCGGTCGGCAAAAAAAAGCTGGCGACCCAAACGGGCTTATAACCCAAGCACTTGCTTACTAAGTCGAAGGAAGGGCCAAAGAAAAAAATTGGCGCCCACCAAACGCCCAATGAGGACTAGCCGACTTGGCGTCTATTGTTCCGCCACTTTTCTTTTTGATTATAACGCGAGTACGAGATATCAAAATCAAAGACTCCCCTTCTTCAACGATAGAAGGCTTCTTCACGGCCTGCTGGACGGCAGTGGTGTACAGAGTATTTGGAGGACGGAATATTGGTGTGGCTGATGGACGTGCTGGGCCTGCATCCGCTGTGCAGTATCTATACGAAGTGGCTTCACGATATCCACCACAAAGTCCCAAGACAAGATCACAACTCCGATGGAGACCCTTTTTATTTATTTTTCTCCCCTGGCCGGTTCCGATTTGATATTCGGACCACTCCTCGACTCCTGCTTTGTCGCTAAATCTCATTGATAGCCGTTTTCCTGCTTCTTCGGCGATATAATGCGGAGCACGGAGTACATACAGATGTCAGCTGTCCAAATCCCGGCTGATAGGATGCGTGCTCCGACTGTTGTCGACACCCATATGCAGGTCTCACTGCCAAGTTGCGGTTGAAGTGCCTCCAAGAGGCTGCTCCATCGACCATACTCCGTTTCAGGCTATTTATTGTCGGTTGGTAGTCATGGTTGTGGGATGTGTTGATTGGACCGTGGGCAATTGGGCTACAACGGAGGACAAAATGGACGGTTGAACCACAATGCCATGCAGTTACGGAGTACGGAGTACAGGGTGGTATTATATTCGCAGCAAACTCCCAGGAAACGATGTTCGCAGAGTTATACTCCATTGTTTTAAACGACAAGAAAATGAATGGGATGGCTAAAAGAAGAGTTCGGCAAGACAGATGGTCACATGACATCCAAGGTCTAGACGCCGAGCCCAAGTTTCTTTCTTCCGGGCTTTTTCTCCACCGCACACCATGGTTTTTCATAACCATGATACCCATATATGCATATATCTCCTACCAATCACCAGAGCTCTCTTTGAATATCTTCCAATAAGCCTTCAATTTCATGCTCAGCATTGTTATATCAAGGGCTCGCTTGATAGGATAATGTCAAAAACAAAATACCCAGCTTGGATGCTCTGTTACTGAGGGAGTATCAGGAGTCTGGTGTCTGTTTTCTTCGTGTGGTAGAGAATACTCCTTACATATACCAAAGGTTCATAGAAAAGCAAGAAACCACAATCATCGTTTTTGGCTCTCATGGTTATTTTCCACTACTACCCCTGAAGAACATATGTTTTCCCCCTTCTATAAGCTCTATACCTGTCATCCAAACGCTGGACCTTTTCCGAAACACGACTGTCATGAAGCTACATCAATCAAGTCTTGGGTAAGGGCATGGCGGAGAAGAATGATTTTCATCCATAATGAAATATTGCTTGCTCTCCCGACCAGTCACATCCCCATAATTCTTCAACTCCGGGCTAATTGGCACCTCGTCAAAGTCTGCCAGCAGCTCACGCATCTTTGAGATGGCCGCCTTCTTTAATTCCGTGGCGAACAAAATATCAAACACGAAGTTTGGTTGGAAGACGATACAGAAGCACGGTGCGTATCGGGATCGTCGTTTCTCATGAGAAGGCGTCATGGCTGCGCTAAACACAGGCTCGTCGTTGAAGCAGAATTTCCATAGCGGAGTGTCAGTGTCGGTTGGGATATCTGCAGGCCATGGCTTGGTGTCGACCTTTCGCAGCGCGCGGAGACAGTCCCAGTATTTCTGGTGATATTCTCGAGCTGTCAGTTGGGAGTTGGCGATGGGGAAGAGGACTACCAGGCTGGTATTGGGGCCGAGCTCGGATTGCGGTGTGCTGAGATATTCCTTGAGAGCAGCGGATAAAGTGGCAACGTTCTTGTTGTTCGTATCTTCGGACTCTAGGAAAATGTAACGGTGTTCCTTGGCCTTGAAGCCCTTCGTGGCATAGACACATGGGAAGGCTACGGGGTCTGTCGAGTAGAGGGCACCCTGGAAGGCGTCGTAGGACTGTCTTTGCCATGTCGTTGGTCCAAAGGTTGCTTCTAGTTCCTTTCTATAGAGGGTTACTCGGGTTCTCCCAGATAGGTATGACCGTGACATACCTTTTCAAAATATTTGTGCCTTGGGGTCCCTTTTGTTGGCCAATACTCTGGAGCAGCTGGATAATCTGCTGGATGAACCCTTCTTGGGATAGGCTCTTCTCTTTGCCATGGGTGATAACTGTGAAAATGATATACAGAGGAACAAAGACGAGGACAAAGGCAATGACCGCCATGATGACTGAAAAGCAGAAAGGGAAAAATATAATGTCTTCGTTGCTCGGCTGGTTTGAACTCACAGCGATCTGGGTGCGATGAGTCTTCATGCCTCTTCTACGCCTGCAACCCCCAATATATAGCTTTTAGCCCTCCCTGCCCTTCCAAATCAGCTGAAGACACTGCTTCCCATGACAAATTCGTCTTACAAACATATCGGAAGGGTTCGAATAAGCCAGGCTCCGCCATCCAGTTTTTCCATGACATGTTTTCGTCAGCAATGCATGCATACTCTAGGGCATAGCGGAGCTATTCAGGGTGGAGGAACTGCCCCAGGTGCCCAGATTTAATACCGTGCCGCTCAAGTTTGTGCCCAAATCCAACTCGGAGCCATTATATTCGTGCTTGCTCTAGGACTCGTTTACGCATTGGTTTGAGAAATCATATCTGACTTGATCCCATATATATATTGCATTGCATTGCATATCAATAGGGTTTCTCCAAGGATATTACAACCAGCCTACGGTGGTTCCGATCCAATCATCTTATACTCAGCTCGCCATGCTATTAGAGCCTCTCTTATCGTCAGAACAACTTTCGTAGGAACGATGATATAGTTCCCGGCTGGATAGGTACTCTTCTTCGCCAAATATTCCTTCATCACAACGAATGAACTTGTGTTGGCATATTTCCTCGCTAATGGCGATTTAACTATAGGGAGAATCTGTTGTTCTCTCTTCAGAGTATCCCTGCGCTTTGGAGGATGAGCTTGTCTGCATCCGACCCTAAACAGGGGAAATCATCTATATACCATCCTGGTATCCAGCACGTTCTCGTCAGGGTTTCTATATCACGCCCTACCGTTGAGGACAGCTAACGTGCAAGGGGGCAATATTGTTTAAGGGCGTTCTAGAAAATCTCAAGGTTCAGCGAAGCTCCGAAGGATCGCCCACAGACGTATCAGGAGGTGCAAGCTAGCCTGCAGTGCATAAGCTAGGGATGAACCTAAAATATAGTCTAAATCTGTCTCTAGAGTATTATTTACTCCAGTAAATAATGACCAGCACGAATAGCGGAGCTTGATGGCGGATCTGGACATGGCGATAGAAAGCTAAGGATAGTCAGCAGCCCATAACCATATCTTCATGCATTGTTTATGCAGCCTACGGCAGTTTTTAGTCTCTTTATGAGGTCTGAAAGGCCTACGGGCCTATCCAGCTTCTTCGCTTGACCCTGCTCGTAGATCCTTCAAGACGCAAGACGTTAGGCGGCCCCCTGCAGATATGATTAGCCGAAGATATGCATCCAATTCAGCGCAAAGGAATTTGCAATCATACCGCCATACGGAGTATTTCGTCAGAGATGATAGCTTCAAAAACCCTTGATATCCTCAATTATCCGTTTACAAAGGACGAGACTCCGTTTTCCTCCTGTCTACAAAGCCTACAGATGTAGGAGTCCGCCCTTCAAGTTGTCCATCATATACATACTTCATCCTACTCTTCTTCTACTACCCAACATGGTTGAGAATAACTACCTTCCGACCAGATCCCCCCGCGATACACCCGTCTCTCTGCCCTCCATGACAAGGACCAAGCCTGATGGCCCTCCTCCCACACAGGGACAGGACAACCTGCTAGCTCTCTTGCAGGAAAATGGCCTTGAATATACCCCTGATGGCGAGCAGATACGCTGGTTATCCTCAAACCCCAATCACCCTCGGAATTGGCGCCCACTGCGAAAGATCTATGACAGCGGTTTGATCATCATCTTAGACCTTTTCACGTATGGCCCTTCTTTTCCCGTGGATTGTTCTGCTTACTGACGGGTATTTATCCACGTGAAGAACGGCTGTCAGCACCGCTGGAGTGAGTCAATAGCCCACCAGAACCCATTATGACGCGATAATAATCTTGACATCTTATAGAGCGCTGCCGCCGATCATGCACGACATGAGTTCGAACTTAGTCGTACCCTGGCCGTCTTCTTGTTTGTTTCTGTGTATGTGTTGAGCCCTTTCCGTCTGAATATACTTTCTTCTAATCGCCGACTGTTTGCATATCAGATATCTCATAGGCCAGGGGATTGGAGGTATCATATTCCCCCCTTACTCAGAAGCTTTTGGCCGCAAGAAGCTGTACATTATCAGCACCGGGCTGTATAGCGTCTTCTGCGTCATAGTTGGGGTTGTTCCCTCAATTGCCGGAGTCGCAGTGGGCCGATTCTTCTCCGGGTTTTTATCCGCCATCCCTACCATTGTGGTGGCAGGGAGTATTGAAGATATTTTCAATTCCAAGGATCGCATTTGGCTGATCTTCATGTGGGCGTTGGTTGCTAACATGGGCCTGATCCTTGGACCCATTATGAGCATCTATATCATTGCTCAATTAGACTGGTGCGTTTGATCTACCTATTGCCTGAGACGTAATCCGTCCTATTAATCCTTATTCCAGGCGATGGGTCTTTCATGTATCGGCTATTTTCACAGCCGTCATCACGGTCCTGCTTCTGGGAATTCGCGAGTCTAGGCCATCATTACTTCTTGCCCGAGAGGTAGCCAAATTGCGAAAAGCCACGGGTATCGACACTCTAAAGGCTTTAAATCCCGACCACACTCCCAACATGGACGCATTTGTTCGGCTAGCCCTCTTCCGTCCTATCAAGTTGTTTTTCACAGAACCCATTGTCTTCATGGTTGCCACAATGAGTGCCGTGGCTTTTGCGCTCGTATTCACAGAAGCTTTGCCTCCAATATATGAAGACTTGGGATTCTCTAGCACCACCTCGTCGCTTCCATTTCTTGCTATTGGCATTGGTCTGATCTGTGGTCTGTTCACCCGCATCCTCGACCATCGAACAATTGTCAAGTACCAAAAAGAGGGGAAGCCCCTACAGCCCGAACACAAGCTCATCGGGTTCTCAATTGGTGCCCCAGTCCTAGCAGTGGGTCTGTGGTGGTTTGCCTGGACTATCCCACCGCTCGTCCTGGGAGTCCACTGGGCTGTATCCGCTCTTTCCCTGGTATTGATCGGCTATGCGTTAAATGAGTTTGACGCCGTCCTAGCCGGATATCTTGCTGACAGCTACTTAAGCTATTCGGCGAGTGGGTTTGCAGCTCTATCACTCACGCGCTCCACTCTTTCTGCTGTTTTCCCGTTATTTGCGGGGCGAATGTATGAGGGGTTGGGCGCGAATCTGGCTACTTCTGTTCTCGCGGCGGTGGCTACCGTTTTCTGTATCATTCCGCCCTTGTTCACCCGATATGGGCCGCGGATTAGAGCAAGTAGTAAGTTTGCGCGGTATAGTTTGCAGGTATACCAGGAGAATGGGGTGGACAAAGACGGGTACTAGGATCGCATTTGCCGATGCATTGGAGACGTGAAAAAGAACGTTAGTATCGAAAAAGTCACATAGAACTAAGTATGGGGGGGTATTGAAAGCGCAGCTGCCAGGATAGGATCCTTTGCCCGGTGGAGAATAATGGCGACACATACTCCATACCGTTAGAATCCTTATAGCATCAATGACTATGACCACGTTTAGCAACCTTTCGGCTATTCTGCAATCAACAGCAGCCGGGCAGTTTGATAATAACCTATGGTCCACCTCTAAGGCGCCTGAAGGCCCTTTTTCCGGCACAGGATATACTTAATTAGTCTCCATCCTGGGATGGGAAAGCTTAGCCTGCTGATCACCGGCCAAGGAATCATATATGCACACCGGGTGAGATGGGTAAACATAACGACAGTTAAGGTGAAGCTGGAGCAGTTAGTTAACTGTTGACAGCAACCTTGGAGTTATAGTTAGGAGGGAGAGTTGTGAGCGCGAACTACCAGTTCCCGAATGAACTGGCTGACGCTGAAGAGGGACCACCCTTTCTTGGTCCGTAAAGATACGCTCTATTTGCATAGGTGTTCAAGACTATACCCCGATGAGCGAGTATTGCTCTATATAGCCAAATAATTGACGGATCATGGGGACTTTTGTATGATTGTTGTCGAATTAATTTATCCAACTGAAATAGTCTGGGCACTCAAATGACATCACGTGAATATTAATCACTTAACTAGTTAATAAGCAAGTTCAACGGCCAGATCGTTCAGTTAGTTAGCTACCTAGTAAAGGCTGCGATGCAAGCCAGAGACTCGCAACAAAACAATATCTGAACCATGGACGAGCTACTTGGTCCTATCCGGGGAGCCCTTGATGGTCCAATTGTTAGTCTCTTCATATCGTTCCTCCAACCTGCCCAGCAACTAACTTCTAGGGTGATAGGATTTCTATGGCCAACGAGCAACAGACTACTTGATAACTGGCCTCCTGAGCATAATCGCCGTGAGTATACCCGCTCGCTAGTGCGGATAGGATATTGGGTACTTGTCGGATGCGGAATAGTAACATTGCTGGTTTCTAGGTCGTCGCATTCGTGGTGGGATACACATACGAGGATGTCTTCCTAACACTTTGGACGATGACGGCTGGCACTATATTGACCATATTAGTTGTCGTCCCACCGTGGCCTATATATAACCAACGCCCTGAGTCGTGGCTGGTTCCCGGGACAGGAGGGATGGGCAGAGATGGCATCGTTATCGACAATGCGAAGAGCTGAGGGGGATACTTTCTAATCTTATCGGGGTTTGGGGTTGCGCAAGTTTCACATTTACAGCGCTGGTTGATTTACGCATTGATTGTTATGTTATGGAGGAGGGCTCCCTTGGACCTTGCCCCATACGACTGTTCTGTCCATGTTAGAGGCAGGAAATGAGAGCTAAACGAACCGATATAGCGCTCTTCTTCAGAGAAGATGTTCAATAATAATTAACCGGTCTTTATTGGTAACTCATAACTTCAAAGTCCATGAACTACATACGCCGGTACCTTGGGGCCTTTGTTTGAATGTCGTAGAGGGGTCGTATCTTTTTTTTATTGCAATAACCGATGAATAGCAGGCATACCAGCGTAAAGAAGGAGGAGCAAGGCGTCTATCGCCCGTATTTCTGGAACTCCCAGTCCCTGTTGTCAAGTGGACATACTTGTCTGGTTCTGAGCCATCTCGAGATGCAGTGGAAGTGGAACGCGTGCTAGAAAGAGTGAATGTTAGATGCTTCACATAGAAAAAGACCGCCGGAGAGGGTAGAGACAGAGAAGAGCACTTACGTTGCAGATACCCCAGGCAACTGTACATTCCTCTGTGGTAGATGAGCCCTGATTCGCCTGGCACTCGATACCTGCCCTAACAGTTAGAACCCTCACGAATCCAAGTTTCTATCGTCAGGGGAACTAACACAAGTCCATGATGTGGTTTCGACAAATAGCACAGTTGTCTACGATGATATCCCATGCCCAAAGAGCAACGGCATTCCACTAAACAACTCCGGCACCAGGTCAGCGGGGGAGGGGTCCTTTTCAAGAGACAAGAATGAAGAGACCGACAGCTAGAAGATAAGACAGCTGGCATCACGCACCTTTTTAACCTCAAACCTCTTCTTTCCCTCAGCAACGGCGTCACCCTTCACATTCTTCGATACGGCCTTTCCCTTGCTGGCGTCTCCCGCGGCGTCTGTCATCTCAACGTCGGCCATAGTTTAGGTAGGACAAGCGGTCATCAGCTCTCGTACGAGGTGAAGAAGCAAGATATCTCGTGGCGTTAATTGTTTCTGGGTGATGAGAACACTCTGCCTCTTGATTAGCTGCTTGTTGTTGGCTGTTGCTAAAGGGTCGGCTGTTGCCTTCTATTAGTACATTGCCCTAGTAAGAAGAGGAAGAAAGACAGGCTGCCCTCACTGTACCTTGTGTGAATACCCCTGGTATCTCTTGGTCTTGTTTCCAATGCCAACGGTCAAGCGCCCAGCTAGTCCTCAAGTTACTCACGTTCGATCGCCCAAACACAGCTTCAACTGCGTCATACTACCGTCTTCTTTGCTTTGTCAATACTAAGAGAGAGAGAGAGACAAGGAGAGCAGCCGGAGATAAGATGGCCCGCGATATCACATGATCAGCCCGCCCAAAAGCCAAAAAGCGTAAAAAGCAACATCGAAGCTTGCCGCATCTTCGCCCATCTCAACGCCCAATCCTCAAAACAACCCCCTCCCAAACAGCCCCCAAACCCGTCGCCTCTTCCCGCCGCCAACGTGAAACTCCCCGGCGCCCTAGTCACCATCGAAACGGCTATGAATATGTTAAGGGGATCGACCTCGTTTTCTTTTGCGCCTCATATTTTCCCAGTTGCCCAAATAAGCCTACTACAGTCATCGCCGTTCAAGAAACGCCGGTTACAAGTGAATACTGCAGCAGAGTCATAACCGCTCTCACCCTGTCACCCTTGTTGCCATCTATTAGTGAATTTCAGCGGAATAGATTTGGTGTTTTTGCGTGTTATTCTGCCTTCTTTCTAAACCTCCGTTTTCCCCTGTTTATTTCATTTCTTATTTCCTATTATTTTATATCCAAAGGCTGCCTATTTATCAAGCCACATACACGAACCGACGAGACGATGTCGACTCCGGTTCCTACGACGCCCAAGGCGCCACGAAATTCTCGACGTAACCAGAAACGAACTCCTTCGGCGAAACATGCTACTGCCGACCCCTCACATCAGCCTAACAAGGCAAACACTCCAGCAACAACTCGAGATATGAACACCGCCAGTGATTCAGCAAACCATGCCTCTGAGAGCGCCGCCAAGTCGAAGAAAGGACGCTCAGTTAAGAAGAATAAGGAGAATGTCAACCACTCCCCCGCTCCTGCTCAGCAGGCGAGTCATGGCCATCGCCACACCTCATCCCAGCCCTCTATCGTATCACCATCATTCCGAGATAGCCCGCACTATGCTGGACCAACGTTTCACGCCTCCCCAGCACCGTCTGCGCTCCCGATGCCGTCGTTCTTTTCGAAATCGGTGCCGGAAACCGATTATCCTACCCCGGACGACCTTCCGGATGACCCGCCAGACTCTGAACCTGGAGACACCACGCCAACAAAAGCCAAGAATATTTTATCACCACAGCAGGAGGCTGGCACCGCTTCCCCTCTTGATTTTCTTTTTAAAGCTGCAAGGCAAGCGAGGACTGTGAACCCGTTGAGTGAGCTTGAAGATTCAGGGCCTTCCAAGGCTTCCACGCCGCCGCCGAAAAAATCGATGTATTCCCAGTATGACGGACCATCCAATAGTGGAATGTTCCCTCTCGAACTAGAAGGCTCCGATGCACGATCATCCCCGATCGGTCCCTCTTTTGCAACTTCTTATAGAGATCGGATGAATGCTCTCCGTGCTTCGAGTCCGGGAAAGCAGCCAGACACCACAATTACGCAGGAAAGCCACGAAACCATCAAAGGCGACGCTCTTACGAATCTACTTCTCAACCCAGCCTCACAACGCGCAGCATCGGCGTCTCCAAGACTCACCGACCCATCGAACCCTTCAGTCAACTCTTTTAGATTGTCTGGAGACTACTCCATGCATAATCAGCCTGTCCGGTATGCTTCGGGTCCCTCATCCCCAGTGCCGTTTGCCCATAGCGGCAAGCCCCCAGGGTCTCGCAAAGATTTCGGACCTGAAAGCAGTGTTCCGCACCAATATTTAGCGTCGTTGTGCGGCGGTCATCCTCAGCGTGCACCATCCTCTAGCCTTCGAACAATGGTTTCTCCAACTAGCCCCATTACGCCACCTCGCCGACAGCCTGATAAATTTATCCAGCTTGCTAGCGCTCCTCCCGCCCACTCAAACCACCATGGATCAACCGAAGGGCTTGTGTCGCCCACTCCGAACCGGACCACACCGCCGTTCTCTGCCACACCTCCCCCCAGAAATGGCACTCCATCGCGATTGGATGCTATGGAAACCAGACGGATGGAGGATGACTTACGCCGTATCTTGAAGCTTAAGGTCGGCGATGGTCGCAGTCCCAACAGCATGGAGCAGACTATTGCCTAAATCGAAATTTATGGGGGAAGGGGAGTTATGTCTATATAGATGGGCAATTGCTTTGCACCTCGCGTTTTGGACATTTTCTTTCCTGCATAGCCAGTTCTAAACCATGCTGAAAGTGGGTTAATTGCTAATCCCCATGTTCCTATGATTCCCTGATCTAGTCCTTGTTTTTTTCAAAACATTTCCCTTTCCTTTTTCTTTGCGTTCGTCGTGCGTGTTAAGCAAAAGCTAAGCTTAATCCCTCTCCTTTCCCTTTTACCTTCCAGTTTACCATCAGCGATGTCAACCAGGGCTATGGAAGCATGCTTGTTATGGTCATGGTTTTTAATCAGGTTCTCAAGGCCAGCTGCGCCTTGTGTCTTCGTTTCTTATCTATCTGCCATACAACCTTACCCCTTTCATTCTTCTAGTAGAGCACAGCATGGCGTCAGATGAGGATATTCTGGAGATTTTTTTTTTTTCCTTTTTTTGTTTTAGTTTTTCTTTTTTACATCTGTCTCGCATTTCAACCTGCGCCTTGGCTTGGCCGTTTGTTCTATTCGGTCCGGCGGATGGAGGAAACTGGTGGAAGTTTTTCATGACTTGCTCTTTAAAGGATTATACCTAATGCCTACGTTCTTTCATATGGGAACCTGGATGATTCGGCTGGCCGCTAGCTATTGTTTATGGTATGCATGTGCCGGGGCGATGGAGTTTCTGTCCTTGCACTGATGTTGGTCCCCTATATCCCTCCCCCTCCTGCTTTACACATTTGTGTTATCACTCAATACTTTCTTTATAATATGCACTACTCGCTACCTTTTTCTTACCGTCTCCCCTCGTTTTCCTGTTCCCTACTACATGTACCTCTTGATTTCGGGTTTTGTTTCTTCCATTCTTATGTTGATGTCTTCGGAAGGCATTGTCACACTCGTTTATCTGCAGTCTCTTTCCCCTTCGTTTTCTCAATTCCTTTCGTCAACGGTGTCAAGCACCCAACTTCTACCAGCAGTTGACGACGTCTGGATTGGTGATATCGAAATAATCTCTTCACTTTCATTTGGTGGTTCGGAGATGGCACCTCGCCATCACAACCTCAATTCCTTTTTGTACCTACCACTATCACTGGAAAGTATACGTCTCAACTAATACTACACTCGCTCACCCCCATATACTTCCACCGTAACCTCGTCTCATTACCTTAGGACATCTCCGTAGTCGTCAACCCATGGTATATTATCTCGACTTTTACCACGTTCTGGAAAGGGCCCAATGGCAACCTGGTAAATAAGTCGGCGGTTGCTTGAATGTCTTCCAAGCCAGCCAGGGCAATATTGACGTCGACTAAAGTCTTAAATGACACCTCAGTGACATTGCTTGAGCCTGGATTGTCCTATGAGGGACCGGGACTCCAGTACACAAGGTTTTCAGGGGGTTGCCACACGAACTGGGAATCCTGGAAGCTCCCGCCACAAGCGTAGAAATCTGTATCAAGCATTCATCAGTATCTCCTCCGTACAGGTGTCGACGCATGAATCTTCAGGGAAGTGAGGCTGAAGACGCCCCCCATGCGGGATACTGCGTCCATCAGGCATGAAACAATGCCTTTTTCATTGGGCCAGCGCCGTTCAAGCAGGAAGAACAACGCAATTTGCCACCCTGCCGTCTCCTGGCTAGAGAAGACCGGGGGGTGTTCAGTGCCCGGGGGCCAGGAACATACGAACCATGAACCGCATCTCCATCAGCTCTGCATATACTGTACCCCGTAAATAATCGAATGTCAGACAAGGAGGTAAGAGAGCAGTTTAAGGAGAAAAAGGGAGAGAGATAAAAAAAAACTCGGGTTTTCGATATAATAAATACAGGGTTGTGGTAATACCATAACGGCGGGCCACCGGTACATGGGCTAGGATGGGTTTCTCCACTGCGTTTCATGTCGCTCCCCGTGGCTTGACTGTGGCTTGAGCCTGTTTGATTGGCGTATGTTTCTTTCATGCACGAGCCACGATACCGGCCGTTACCACATGCCGTAAACTTCGCTCTCTTCTTTCGAACTTCAACTTTCTTCCCTTCCAAACCCCCTTTCTTCGTCCTTCTCGCCCTCTCTCACGACCAACTGTTGCAGTCAATCGACAGCTGAGACTGACCGGGCGCCATCTCCAACGCGTTGCTCATTGCTTTGTTGTCACATCTTTGCGTCCCCGACCGGAACCGCGCTGGCTTCCACTCCTCTCCCTCCCCCAAGTATCAAGGACAAACGCCCACCAGCCCGTGGCGGCTTGGTCACATCACCTTTGTTCGAGGTAGCCGCCCACGTCTGAAGGCGGAAATACAGAAGACACGGGAGTATACAGGCTCTCTGGAGGCTGCATTGCACCGCTACGATAACTATATAGCGGTCCTACCAAGTTCTGAGATTAGCTCAGCACAGCAAAAAACCCCTAGCTTCGAACTTATCTCGACCGGGCCGAAGCTGCGTCAACGTCGACATCAGTTGAATCACAACAACCCCTGTCTCAACGATCTCCAGCTATCCAGCTTGTGAACGAGACCTTGTTGCCTTAATAGACACCATGGCAGCCTCGTAAGTTGAAACTAGGTTGTCTAGTGCTCGTGTTGAACTGATAAGCTAACCACTCTCCTGTGATGTCAGTGGATTTTCTTCGACATGGCGCTCCTTTTGGCATACCATGACCTCCAACGACCGTCATGCATCCCACGATTCTCCCTACAGGACCGGCCAGCATGTTCCTCTCAGCCAGAGCCGTGATGCACCGCTTACCTCCGTGGCAACCAGCGCCATTGAATCTCGGCCAGACCTCTCCAACTCCTTTGACGAGCCACCGTCTCTCAGTCGATCATCAACTTCACAAAACACAATAACCTCTCCCACGAGACCATATTCTCCCGGGATGCGGTCGTTATCCTCTCAAAAACTCGACCAGAGTGCAATGGACAGCGGAGAGATACAGATGCAGAGCTTTCATGATGGTGCTCCTCCGCCACCACCCGTGTCTCACTCTTGGAAGAAAATTGATAGATGGGTTGAGAACAACTATGAGGAGCTGTTTGACCAGCTGTGTGAAGGATGTACGCAGAATGACGTCAACGAGCTCGAGCATGACCTAGACTGCAGTCTGCCATTAGAAGTACGCGAGTCGTTGCAGGTTCACGACGGGCAAGAACGTGGTGGTCTGCCAACCGGTATCATATTCGGCTGTATGCTTCTTGACTGTGAAGAAATCGTCCAGGAATGGAAGAACTGGAGAACTGTCAATGAAGAATTTCTCAGCGCTTCAACGGTCACCCATCCTCAACCTCCTTTAAAGGCCTACGGCGGCGCAGCTGCATCGTCATCCTCGGCACCTCCGCCACCACCAACAGCCCAGCAAAGTGCATCGAACCCTCTATGGAGACAGGAGCTACTCGATAGGCAAGACTCACAACCTCCTAGAGCCATACAAAAGGCCTATGCCCATCCCGCATGGATCCCTCTTGCTAGAGATTGGGGTGGCAACAACATTGCTATAGACCTTGCACCTGGGCCAGCTGGGAAATGGGGACAGGTTATCATCTTCGGCCGTGATTATGACTGCAAGTACGTTATTGCGAGATCATGGGCCGCTTTCCTCGCAACAGTAGCAGACGACCTCCACTCCCCACACGTTTTCGTTGACGAGGAAGGAGGCGAATTGACACTGAAGCCATTCAGACAACATGAACCCCCATACCTGGAAATCCTCCGCTGGAGAACTGATCAGAAACACGGCAGAAGACAGCCTAAAAGACGACCCAACGGACTCGGGGTGAATACTAACGTCAACGGTAAAACGACCAGGGATTCTCCCTATGGTAGCCCAACTCCTAGCGAGGATAGAGGCCGATCTCCCCATCGATTCCCCTCTCGTGGACCAACTGGAAGCCCTGCGGCGGCAATGGGCGTGTCGAGCCCTCTTGCACGCGTGACGGAAGAAACCTCCTCCCCAGTGAACTCCAATAATAAAAATGAACTAGACCTAAAGATCCAAAGCAAGCTAAGAAAATCAGACGACCTGGTTGATCTTTCTTCTCCCGTTCTGCAGCAGCCAGCCGAACCCTTCCCGACTCCTGAAACAAAGATAGAGACAGCCCCAGAACAAGCAGCAAATGGTGAAACCTCTCCCAAAGACAACACCTCCACACCTGATAAGAATAAGTCTACAACATCCACACCGCAGCCAAATACATCAAAAGGTCTAGACGCAGACGCATTAGATGACATGAAGACTGTTGAAATTTAAAACATCCACCCCTTTTCATGATAAACAGGAAACGGCCGGCTTTCTTCTTCCTCTTCCTTTCGTGTCCTCTTCCAGTCAAACGTGCCATTGTTTAATATGTACTTTGCTTGTCCTTGCAGCGGCTAAATCAATCGTCTCGGTTTTTCCATGTTCACTATTTCGCATGTCAAAAGGCATCCATATGCTGGGGCTTTCTATTCCCTATGGTGGCCGTATGCTCCCCCTTTTTTTTCGAAACCAACTTAGAATTCTTTTCTTCTTTCTCCATTGTATTGCCAGCCGATTTTCACCTAGCTTCTGCTTCCATGCAGAATCACCCATGGTTAATGATTCCTCCCATCCATCATGTACCCGTATCACCGAGCCGAGCCAACATTTCGTTCTCTGCCCATTACTGAACCTGATTTATATATCTACTTGTCTCTCTGTTCTTTCTCCCCATAATGCCTTGCCATCCCTTTATTGCTCCTCTTGATGGCCGATGTCTACATATTTCCTTTTAATGTCGATTCTTTATTTTGTCCGTACAAGAAAGGAGGATTTGGGATCTTGGCTACTTCCGTTAGAAGGAAGTTCGTCTTGTTGGGATTCGCTCTCCTTGTTAGTTGGGTTTCATTGTCGGTCTGTTCTCCAGGTAGCCACAGGAAGTTCCTGTTGCAATGCCATCAAATACTGCTCAAGCTTTATGCAATACCTCTTCACTACCACTAGAATTCTATGTCATTGAAAGTGTTGGTTTTTACCAACTGGTCTAAAGAGTAGGTGTGTCATGTGTGGTTTATATATTTGCATAGCTCGTTCCTTTTTCCTCGCGGTATGGGGTATGGATAAGGGAGGCTATGTTTTATATCCTTTCTAGGAATCCCGTGCCATTGCCATTCTGCCGTGCAAATAGCTTTGGCCATCAAATGTGGGTATGAAAAGAGGCCAATATTCCAGTTAGACGGTCAACGCAGTGAAGCGAGTAGCCTCAGCAAGTATCTGGCTTGCCTACCCGTTCGAGTGCACTATTAGGCCTCGAGGCAGTCCAGATCAAGTAGACAATATTATCCTCCCGCTCAATCCCAGTCTAAATCATCCTCTTCGCCATCATCTCTCTTTCTCATTGTCTTCCCTGTCCGTATGATTTTCCGTTTACCTGTTCTCTCATTATCCTCATCCTCATCCTCATCCCTGTCATCGTCGTCATCGTCGACGTTATCCCCATATAGCACGGCATGCTTCAATAGTCCCGTCTGAACAAGCCTAAACTCCAACATGCTTGTCTTAAACTCATCACCACTGGCACCACCAGCACCAGCCCCCTTTTTACCCATCATAGCATTCATATCACTCAGTCCCTCGAAACCGGTAATCCTCTCCACCACAGCTCCATCAATAAATCCAAGAACACAGGGCAAGACCCTAATCTTCAATTTCTCCACGATGAAGGGCACATTCCGCACATCGACACGAGCAAAGCGTGCATCATCTTTCCCCCGTTTATTATGAGCCTCAGCAAGTGTCGTAAGGTGTTTATCCATTATGCTGCAGCGCACAAAATCGGAGTGGAAGAAATGGACTACACATCGGTATATTTGCGTGGAGAAGTCTAGTAACGATTGGTCGTTTGGGAGTGTCGGATAGAGGGAATTGTTGAGGAGGGTCGTTACAACGGCGTCTGTTCCTGTAGATAATGAAGTCACTTCTGACGTGCCCGCGTCGAGTGTGGTGTTGGAGGCATTATTGGAGCTTTGGGCGCCAGCTTTGGTGTCAGCTAGCTCTGATTGAAGCTGTTTTATGCGATTGGCGCGGTAGTTGGGGTCGTCTTCTTCCGCTTCGAGGGCAGCGAGGAGGTCTTCTTCTTCCTCTTCTTCGCCGTCTCTCTTCTGGTGCTGTGTATCGGTGGCCATGGTTATCGTATATTATGGTCAATGGTGGTTGACGTCGATGTTAATGTTCAGGGGCTTGGTGGTGACAATTGGTCGATGGTGGGGTCAAATTTCGATATAAATCTTGTCTCCGCTCAACTTGTTCTCTCTTCCAACATCTCCAGGTCCCACCACAGCTTCGTGCAAGACATGCCACTATATTTCTCTTTCTTAATAAAACGATCGTCGTTGATTTAACATCTTTCTCCTGAAACGGGATCTGCATAATATACCCAGCTGATCGTCACATCGATCCGAATATCTCGTTTTCCCGCCGACTCCCGATGACCTATTAATAATGGATCGGAATTACAGAAATATCTTCCCTGAAAATCCTCCGTTCAGGGTGTGTGATGTTGCTCTTTGATCGACAGCCCGGGAGGAGCTAAAATATACCTTATATCAACGTCCCAACCTGGTTGATATGTGAAGAATCTGGAGTTTCTGTGAGGGCAGGAAAACTGATTAACCGTAATGACATTACCCGCTGGATAGCCTATCTCACGTCTTTTCTTCTTGGGAAAAGATATCCGAACGAAGACGGAAAAGGTATTGAATATTCACTTATGACCATGATCAGTTATATACATCCATTTGCTCATATATTCATCGTCTTAAAACCCCATTCAGCCTTCAATAACAGCCTTCAACATAGCGACTGTTCCAGCAAGGGTCTCTTCGCCGCTTGGGAGAATCTGGGCAGGTGGGAGGACAAATCCACTTCTACCAGTATCACGGAGTTCAGCGGTCAAAGACAGTTTCACCTTCAGGACTTCAAGAGCCCAGTCGACACTGTCACCGTTGACTTGATAGATGGTATTGCAGATAGGGCCGGTCTTGTAAGGGGTTCCGTGAACGGTCTTCAGGGCCTCGGCGAAGATTTTGGATAGTTCTTGATGTCTGGCATCTGTGCTTGGGCGAGTAGTGCAAGAGTATCCGTATGCTATGAGTAGGTTGAAAAAATTATGTGAGTTTATTGGGGTCCCAAGTAAAAGAAAGTTATAGACGGCTTGGGGTGTGAGAAGCATGGCGACTTACGTGACATAAAGAGTTGGCCGTAAGAGTGCCAATCAACGAACATGGCGATGCCCTTGTAGGCTGAAATCTTCTTCATGTTAGCAATGTGAACCTTGAGCTCGGTTCCATCACCAGGTTGGGCGCCTAGAGATACGGACGGTCAGGAGTTAGACGTGTTCACTGAAATATTAATCCTGATTGAATATAGGGAGTCATACCTCTGTATGTATCGGAGCAAGGGTTGGATGAGGATCCAGGTCCGACCCACTTGTACGGATAGTTGCGATTAAGATCACGTCCAGGGCATCTAGCACCAGGGTTGGGCTGACGGTTCTTGCGCCATAGACGGTTGTTGGTCTGGGTATATGCAAAGCCTACGTTTAAAGGTTGTTGTTAGTCGATCCCCAATGAACTGTGGTCCACGGTCAAGAGAACACATACCATCTGGGTTAACAATTGGGAAAATCCAAATATCGAAGTTGTCGACAATTGAGGTAATATCCGCATTCTTGTTGTATTGGGAGAGGAAACTCCAAGCCATATACTCGACAGTCTATTGCGGCATGTGAGTCAAAGATCACAAGGATATCAGAGGGTAGTTAAAAATACCATAGTGGTAATCCATTCACGGGCGTGGATAGTTCCGTGGAAGATGATGGCTGGCTTCGAGTTCTTTCCGCCCTTACCCCAGAAATGGAGAGCAGGGATCGTGCGGCCTTCGTGACTCTTGCCTGCGTCAACAAATTCCGAGCGGGAACGGAACAGACCATGCAGGTCCTGTAGGTAGGAAATATGGTCTTGATAGCTATGATACGACCTGAACCAATTGATATCCGGGGCATAACCAGCTAATTATCGACATGTCAGCGCTTCTACTTATTATATATCCATTCGATAGGGCTGGGGTTAGTGAGAGACGGCTTACCAGTGTAAGCCTCGAAGGTGGTCTCGTTGCTAATGGACATTCCGAGATCCTCATGCATAATTTCACTCTCCATTCCGGAGATGCGCTCCATGAAGGAGGGAATCTGCGTTGGTGGGATCACGATATCCGCATTCTGGCCTTCTTGCCTGGGGTATTTCCATGTGTCAAGATTCAGGTCGGTAATGATCCTTTGCACCTCCTTCATGTTTCCTTTCTGGGTAGGAATACGGAAAACTTTGTATCCAGAATAGTCAACCGGGCCCGGGGCCACCACTGCGGCAGAGGCCACATTGGCCACAAGCAGCGCGAACGACAGAACCGAGCGCATCTTGATAGTTGATATCTACCAAAAAGGTATACACTTGAAACCGGAACAAATTGGGTTGGAGATGATCGTCCAGGTCTCGGGAGATTGACATCTTCTTATATATCCCGGCATTTTACTTTTGCCTGGTAAGAAGGGCGTGCCATCAAGAGATTCCCGAAGATAACCCACGCCTGTATGTGCCGGCTTGTTATTTCTTCATACCGAGAAAGTATAAATAAGAGCCCGATGGGGATGTGTTGGGTTGCATTGTCAGGGTTCTTGCAGAAGCTGGGGTAAATATATTTTGGGCAAGAGGCAGAGTTCAGGCGCCTGAGGTTATATTATTCCCACCGCAACGCGGGGTACATATGAGCCGTATTTATAGTAAAACCATCCCCATAGGCTATATAGGTCGCCGTCCCGTCATCATATATTATGCCCCTCGTAAAGTAGGAATACAATGGTTTGCTGCCTACTAGATCTGGCTAGCAAGGGCAAGTGGCGGCAAAGTAAGATACCTTGTCCATCACGGGCGCATTGAAGAATTCGGGGTATCAACCAGGGTTTATATGTCTTGGTAGCAGTTAGTTGCTTGACACGGCTTAAGCGAGCGGCCCATCATTGATGAAAGTGGTGATGCAATGCCAGGGGCCAGCATTATACTGACCTTTTAGCCATCGAATTCACATTGCCCTAATCAAGTTAGGACCACCGACCTTAATTGCCGGTCCTGTAACCAAGCAACAGCGGTAAACAGGCTAAAGTCTTAGAACTGCAGATGGTGCAGGGAGAAGAAGACAAGAAGCCAAGGGAAAAAAACTCCCTGAAACCGCCCAATTTGATATCAGGTGATCCAGATGCTCACGTGATGCAGAGTGCTTATCTAATTTCACCAAAAAAACACACCAAGAAAGGTCAGAGAGAGATATCTCCCTTCGTCTCTAAGTGCTTCAGCCCAGGATGTGCCAGTGTATAACCAAAATGCGGGGATACGGGTACGGCCACTGAACTCCAACAGCGGAATCCAGGGGCCATAGGACGGAACATGTCCCGAGATGGCATGTGACGTTAGTTTTCTTGGATTTCTCCTTAGTTACAGGGTCCCTCCCTGTTGTCTATCGAGAGATCATCCATTCGCAAGGCACTGTCTCCCAACTACCATACTCAAGTCTCGAAGAGGTCCCTATAACTTATCGAGGAATCTGATAAACGCAGCCCCAAATCTACCTTATCTACCCTATTTACTGACCTACCAGCTTGTTATTATATAAAGGGGCATAACCCTCAAAAGACTTACGGCGGGCATAGAGTATACCCGAAAAATGGTCTCAGTTTGGATGACATGACTGCAACCGCTTCGAACAAAGTCTCTCTAAGCACTCCGCAAGTTTTGCTCACCCTTATAAAATTTATGATATATATCTGCATGACAAAAAAACAGCTCATTTGGCTCTTTTGCCTTGGAGATACCGTCCGCATTATGCCACTTACCGCTTTTCATTGACGATTGACGACTTGGGCTGATCATCTAGTGGGAGGATGCGTCGAAAGACCAGGTGGATGATCGGAACCTTCTCACCTTCGCAGTGTCGCTGACACGGTCCTATGCAGCTGCTTCGAGCTGGGCTTTTAAAGTGTCATCATTGGAAGAATCTTTACCGAAGCATATTTCAATGACACTGGATTTTCCAG
>JANTQJ010000208.1:0-22488 GCA_032989685.1 Arthroderma sp. PD_2
ACTCCAATGGTGGCGCATTGAGCATGCTAGTACGAATTAAGATAGCACTACATTTACCTAGACCTCGGAGCATATACCTCCGTACCGTTAAGAGGACGAGAAATAATTCAGAAATGTTCTACGTATTTCACACTAGCTATGCGCCCAATATTTGATCGCTTGGTCATTCAAACCAGTCGTGGCTTAACCCTCACGTTCATCTTCTCGAGATTAGTACGCATGCAGCTTGACACTAATTAACTTTTGGTGTGTTTAGCTGAATAACTACAGTAGAAATACATAAGGATCTACTAGTAGTATTTCAATACCCCCGCAAGTTCTGCCCAAGACGTGTTTAGAATGAGGCTGCAGATCGTTCCATGTACCATGCACTACGATGGCGACGACATCGCGAGAAGAGCGGTTGGAAGTTGGAACAAGCTTAACTAAACTATTTAAACTTCAAAGGCTAATTTGGGTTCCTGAAAGTTGGAAAGTCTAATTATTACACGCGATCGACACCGTACAGATCAAGAGCCGGAACAACCTCTTAATTTGGGCAACATTTCAACTGGTAGAACGCCACATCACAGTCCTCCTTGGACCAGACTTTCACATTCCACAACCCAGCAGAATCAAAGAGCTCCTTGCGTTCGCCGTGGTCGTACTTGTAACTGCAACCGAAACGAACTTTTTCGTGTTTACCGACCATAATCCTATCTAGAGGTCGGCCCAGCTTGATATCTCGGCATCGAGGAATTAACGAAGCCTCATGTCGTCCGAGAACGTAATTCCACTCACTCAGAAAATACCAGTCCTGCGGATCGAAGACGCTTTCTTCTTCGTGCTGTAGGAATAGCTTGTTCCCATATTTCAATGACTCCAGAGCAAAAGGGACAACACCGTCCGCTGTATATGCGCGGATAACCTTAGTTGGGAATTTGCAGCTGTCTAGGGTGAGCAGGATGGAACTCTGCAATGGAGATCTGGTAAGTGCATGAGAGGCAATATTACGCAGGAAGGCGGCTGCATTTGTGCGTGAAAAGTTGCCAATGGTGAGCCCCAACAGCAAGAGGCAGTGCGGCCGATCTTGAATATCTGGTGTTTCTTTCAGCCAGTGTAGCCCGTCCTCAAAGGTTCCATGAAGGGCAGCGAATTGGACATAATTGAATTGGTGGGTGGGGATGACTTGTAGCGTTGAGGTCAGCTCCAGGAGACTCAAATCCAATGCGTAGTAGGTGACCTTTTTCTTTGCTGCTTCGAGAGCATCAAGGAGATAGATGACTTTGTCCAGACTTCTACAGTAGTAATAACCTAGTCAACTGACCATATGACAAGTATTCTTAGATAATATGAATGTATAAACTTACGCGCTTCCAAGATCAACCACCACACTACCATCTGCAATCGACGCAGACATCTCTGCCGCCTGCTCCTTTAAGATCTGAGTCTCCTCATGCCTCGGGTAAAAATCAGATGCATGGGAATGTTGGTTCCAATGCTGAATGCCCTCTGTACTGTAAAAGAGAAGGGCGGGGAGGGTCTTGGGGCTAGATGACAGACCAGCGGCCACCTGTTCCGGGATGGATTCTTCAAACTTGCTTCGACGGATGTCAAGGATATGGGGGTGATCGGTGCTGGTCATAGCTATTCCCTTGTTCTTATTCTCCTAGTTTTTTTCTATCAAGAAGATGTGTGATGAGAGCTGCTCCGCTGCTTGTTCCTGACCTTATATGCCTTTTTTGTCATTGAAAGGTCGGGCTGTGATCTACAACTACCCTTTAAAATCAGAAGAAAAAATACTCCGTTGCAACTATCATCATACTCTAAAAATAGTGATACTCCAAATTTGGGTCAGCTAAGAATACCCCCGCCCTTGCGCAGAATATTTCTATCACAATCCAATGCCAGATGTTTCCATGCAGAAATTGTGGAGACAAAAACAGTCAACTTAAAGATACGCAACCTTACCTATCACCTCTATCGTATCAGTGGAGTTACTTTTTTATTACGTGGATTGGTTTAATTCCATCAGGGAGGTACATGAATTGTCAGATATCATTCAGTGCACTAATGGTAATGGTATACCTCTTATATAGCTTTACGCCTTCCCTCCTCCCTAGCCTTTCAGGTAATGAGAATTGAACTAAAAGTTTCATCAGCAAGCTTCACAGTTGACTACCCATGAAATTTATTATAGCGTCTCTCTATTCCCGAAGATAACAATAATAATTATAAGCACCACCAGCTATATAAAGCAACCTATCATAAAATGACGTCAGTGACATCAAGGACATTTGCCATAACCGGCGGCGCATCTGGAATCGGAGCAGCTACTTGCCGCCTACTCGCAGAGCGAGGTGCGGCATCCATCTGCATGGGTGACCTTTCCAACGAGAACATGAAGGAAGTAGAAGAGTCTATTCGAAAAATCAATCCGGCGACAAAAGTTCACTGCAGAGTACTTGACGTATCCTCGTCATCGGAGGTGGACAGCTGGGTCAGGGACATCACCTCTACCTTTGGTGAATTGCACGGGGCAGCCAATATTGCAGGAATTGCTCAGGGTGCTGGCATTCGACAATTCCCGACTCTGCTCGGGGAGGATGATAAAGAGTGGAAAAAGATCTTTCAGGTAAATCTGGACGGTGTGTTTTATGCAACTCGAGCGCAGGTACGAGCCATGCGGGGGGTCTCCCCTGCTTCATCTGGTGACCGCAGTATCGTCAATGTTGCTAGTATTGCGTCCATGGCACATATGCCAGATGTATTTGCCTATGGCACTTCCAAAGCCGGCTGTGCATATTTTACTACCTGTGTAGCGCAGGATGTGATTCCATTTGGTATACGAGCCAATACCGTTTCTCCCGGTGAGTCCCAGAGTGAATATTTCCCTTTTCTAATCCAAATACTTATGGCAGTTTGAAATAAAAAGGAATTACCAGGACGCCAATGTTACCCCGATTTGTGCCGAGCGCGAAGACACAGGAGGAGGTGGAAGAAACGTACAAGAAAGAAGGATATTCCGTTATTGAGCCTGAAGATGTTGCTCGGACGATTGTGTGGCTGCTGAGTGAGGATTCACGTCCAGTGTTTGGGGCTAATATCAATGTCGGCGCCTGTATGCCTTGATACGCAAGTAGGACTTTAACAACACTGTTTACCCTATTTGCATTAGCTACTAGTTCGTAAAAATCAACGTTTGGTATAATGCTCGGAGAACTCTTTTCATGTGAAAAGGATGCCTGAAAATTTGATTCAATGGTAGTTACTTTGCAGTTCCCGGTCGATCCCTCGCTTGTAACTAGCGATTATATGGATACTCTGCACATACATGTCTGACCTTCTACTGCCTCAAAAGACTTTTATGGTAGATCAGGCCTTCCTGTGTATCAATGGAAGTATATTCACACAAAACAAATTTTGAGATCTGAGTCCCCGCATCTCCGGCTGCAGAGGTGGAGTTTTCCGGAGCAAGAGGAGTCAGCGAGGGACCCAGCATGGCTGGAAGTGCAACCCCGACAGTTGACTCCCAAATGTGAGGTTATACAACCCTTTGATTTTGTGACCTTGGCACTGACGGCCTGCATATGCTTCAGCTAGCCATCAGGGAAACAAGACATACAGGTGGAGATAAGTCGAAGTACCCCGTTTCCCATATAGCCAACTCGACCGATTACATTAACCAGAGCTCATCTTTCTGCCACGGGGCAGAACGAAATGGAATTGGCTGCTAAGGCGACACAAAGACTAGAAAGAAGCAAGATAACTGCAATTATGGTTGGATCTGCCTGCCGCTCTTCGCCTTTGTGAGATACAAAACCCTCCAAAATTATCGAGCTGTTTTAGCATCTTTCACGGATATCATCTCGACCCGCATACCATCGTCCAACTTCCCTTTCTCTTCTTCATTTCATCAAAGAATTCTGTAATCCCATTAGAGTCTTTGCCACCAAGCTAGACCGCGAAGATGGCCCCAAATGCTGCTGAAAAATGCCCTTTCTTGAACCCCAATGAATGTTTACCATCTATACAAAGCCAGGGGCCGAAAGACATTTACACGCTGGAGACTTTATCCCACTTCAACCGGGAGAAGATACCAGAGAGGGCAGTTCATGCCAAAGGTGCTGGAGCATACGGAGAGTTCGAGGTAAGATAGATCGTTCGATCCTCTCGTCTACCTAAACGGACCTGATACGTCAGAAATAGGTGATTGAAGACATCTCCGACATTTGCCATGTTGATATGCTGCTTGGGGTCGGCAAAAAGACGCAATGTGTGACGCGCTTTTCAACAACTGGCCTGGAGCGCGGGTCGTCTGATGGAGTTCGAGACTTGAAGGGCATGGCCGTCAAATTCTTCACGGATCAAGGGGATTGGGACTGGGTCTGCCTCAATTTCCCCTTTTTCTTCATCCGCGACCCTTCCAAATTTCCCGACATGATACACGCGCAGAGACGAGATCCTCGAACGAACCTGTTGAACCCGAATATGACCTGGGATTTTGTGACCAAGAACCCTGAGGCACTACACATGACCCTCTTGCAGCACAGTGATTTTGGTACTATGTTCACTTGGCGGACACTGAGCAGCTACGCTGGCCATGCCTTTAAATGGGTCATGCCTGATGGATCATTCAAATACGTGCACTTCTTCCTGGCGTCTGACCGTGGTCCCAACTTTACAGATGGAGCAGCATCCAAGGTCGATCCCAATGACCCAGACTCTGCCACGAGAGACCTGTACGAGGCCATCGAACGCGGCGACTATCCGTCGTGGACGGCCAATGTTCAAGTTATTGATCCCAAGGACGCTCCCACACTGGGGTTCAACATTCTTGACGTCACAAAGCACTGGAATTTAGGCACGTACCCTAAGGGGCTGGAGAAAATTCCGGCCCGCCCATTCGGCAAACTCACTCTGACCCGTAACGTGAAGGACTACTTCTCCGAAGTAGAGAAGCTGGCCTTTTCGCCTTCGAACCTCGTGCCAGGCGTTGAGCCTTCCGAGGATCCCATTCTTCAGGCCCGCATGTTCGCCTATCCTGATGCCCAACGCTACCGGCTTGGAGCCGGCCATCAGAAACCGCCTGCCCGCCGGAACGGTGTTACGCATCAGCAGAATCTAGGCCCAGAGTTTGCCAAATGGGTTTCCCAGGTCACCTCCGAGTCTTGGTCACACCCGAATGAAGACGACTACAAGTTTGCTAGGGAGTACTACGAAGTTCTTCCTGAATTCCGAAGCCAGGATTTCCAGGACAGAATGGTGGAAAATATGTGCAAGTCTGTAGCTCAGGGACCTGATGAACTCAGGAAGAGAGTCTACGACACTCTCAAGCTCGCTTCCCCAGAACTTTCCAGCCGTGTTCGCGAAGGAGCAGAGAGAATTGTAACGGACAGGCTTCGACCAGAGAGAGCTCAGCCTGGGCAATTAAGACTGTAGAAGCAGGACAAAGATTAGCTCACCACTATACCTATTATATGAGGGTAATATAACTATAGCAATACCACTCTTTTCCCTTTGATCTAAACCTGACACTTCATCCCTACCCTGTAGATATCTATTATGAGCGAGTCTAAACAATTCCCTTTCTATACTCAATAGTACGTTTTGACACCAGACGAATATTTGAATGGCTATTCAACTGGTTTACAGTCTAAGGAATACTGGGAAAAATGGAAATAAAAATAAAAATAAAAACTTAGGTATAAGACTCGAGAGCCTGACCCCTCTCTCGTCACCATGCCATACTCCGAATAGGTACTTTGCGGTGTGCAAAAGGCCGCCTAAGGGTAGAATGTACGGAGTACGGTATACAGAGAAAATATAGTAAGCTCCGAAAAACCTCACTTCGCATCTTAAAGATGGCATCCGAAGCCCATACATGTGAAAGGGTGACTCCTTGATCAGAGCCTACCCCAACCCTCGGATCATCAGTAGATCTCAAATTCGGCCGTCTTCACCTGGGATAGATAGGATAGACCCAACATCGATATGTGTCGTAGTGTGGCAGATTGATGAGGCCCCCACATAATCTCGTGGAACTTGTGGAACGGGCCGGAGACAGGGCCCCTCAGCGCCACGGATCGACGAACAGGAGCTAGTAACGGGGCCGTCAATAATACAAGTCTATACTCTTGGTTCCTGAACTCCGATCGTCAAGTTTTGCGCAAATCATGATTGGTAGGCTCAGTTGGCCTGAGATGGCTGGTGGCAGGTATATCGAAACTTCTCTCGGATGAACTCTGTTTGTACGAGCACTCAGTAACTAATACGGAGTAAAAGACGATGATTATCGATTAACAAGAGGCAAACTAGCCACACTCAGCACGGAGTAGACTTCTTCACACCACAGATTGCTAGCTAGGCATGATAAACATGTATCCTCTTATAAAGCTCATTGATCGTAGATGTGAAATAGCTTCGCAACCGTCTTCCATTTCCCGTCGACCTTGACCATGGCCAAATGGTCCCGAAATCCCTCATTTTCCAACTCCGAATCAACCTCCACAATTGCCGTAGTGGGGGTCATAGTAATAATGTCGATACGGCTGATTAGCTCTGGAGTACACCCTCGCTCCACGATCAGATCAAACAGACTCTGAATTGGAGCTGTTTTTAACTCGTTCCCGAGCCAGCCATACATGCCCGCGTTGTCGTGGAATCCCTGTCGGCTATGTTCGACGTCGCCAGTTTTTAGGCCGTCCACATAGTACTTGGCTGCCTTTATGACCTCTTCTTTGTCTTTCGTGGAGGTTGGTTTGATATTGCTTGAGGTTGTAGGCTTCGTCATGGTTTACTTGGTATTTCGCCTTGCTAAGTGAAGGTATGTCTGTCATTAGCTATAGTACAAGACCGTGGTTAATAGGCTAACAATATACATACCAGTTGTTGATCGGTCATGAAAAAATGAATGTGTTTTCCTATATGGAAGGATTCCGATCTAGCTGGCTGAACTTTTGATGTTGGGCCTTCATACAAATGGCATACATCTTGCCTTATCTAGTTTCCCCAAGAGAACTGTTTCAGTATGAGATGGACAGAATCGGCATGATGGTAGGGAATATGACCGAATTGCTTATCATCAAACTCAACCAGCAGCTCCACTCATAATCAGTGCTATGGCCCATGTTAGAATACCATTTATCCTGCAGCATTGAGGGGAATGTCGCACAAAGATTATCTCAGAATTGAATGCCGGTCGAGTTATCAACATTAGTTACCGTGCATCGGATATGACTTTTGCTATGCGCCCCACTGGAAAGGTATTAAGATAATGCGTCTTGAATGCAGTCTTGTAACCGAAGCCACCTCAGCCATGTTGCACAGGATCTCCGATGATCGTTATCTCATATATTAGGCACGACTAGTCAGCCAATATGGTGAGCAGGGACACTTCGCTCCAAAGATAAGCCAGATTTTATCATACTCTAACCAATTGCGCCCTACCGTATCTCAGCCGTCGGGTTATGGATGTCTTTGATGGAGTGCGAGCTTGGTCTTCCGATTTTATGATAATAATTTTCTCTTGACTCTCTACTCCTTAGTCTTTTAAAAAAAGGCGGATATTTCCTAGCTCCCTCACTGCTTCACAACCCTTATTATCTGAACTTTCATATACTGCCAGAAAATGAACCCATTATTTCCTACCGAGCTGTTCGGGTGGGGGATGGCCATTCCCCTGCTTGGAAGTGTGCTTGCTCTGGTGGTCACCACAACTCTTATTGTTGTTGCTTCGGACTATCACCGTGGTTGGAAAAGGAGAAAATTCCTAGGCCCCATCCCTCTCATGGATGATGAAAGCTACTTCAGCCCAAAATTGCGATTATGGCGCAGTACTTTTAACTACCTTGAAGGGTTTGAGCGTGGATACAAGGAGGCAGGTTTCCCGGGCAGATAACCCAACGATCCGTTATACTTATTGTTAGCAGTATAGCAAAAAGGGCAAGCCATGGGCTGTACCCCTGCCGGGCGGTACAGGAGACATGATCGTGCTACCACCTCAGTGTGGTAAAGAATACTACAACCTGTCCAAAGATTATATGAGCATGAGACACATGATGGGTGATGTAAGTGGTGCTTTTGAATGGAACAGGATCGAGTTATATCTTAATAACTGTTTTACGATAGGAAATCAACTTCAACCATGTCTTGGATGTAGCTTGGAAGATCCCCGTGGAAGCCATGCAAGCATGCAACAGATCAAGTGCATTGAGAAAGTCACCCCTGGTTATCAGAATTCATGTTCAAGCTACTAATTCGCCTGGAATTCCAGAGAAACTAGATCCACTTATCATGAAGGAGGCAGATTATGGTATAGCGCGGTATATAGGCGAGTCGAAAAGTGAGTATTTTCCAGCCTATAGATACATCAAAAGGCGATACAGATCGCTAACTGCAGGATAAGGCTGGCGGGAAGTCAGTGTTTTCGAGGCTGCACTGGATGTCCTCGGCGACATAGGCGTTCTCCTTGTCTTCCACCCCGGATTCGGGCGAGAAGTAGGGCTCTCGAAAAAAATGCAGCAGTACGTGGGCGAGGTTGAACAAATGACACACCTGTACGCAGAATATCCCCGGATATTGGCACCTCTCATCTGGCGGTTTTCGTCGGAATGCCGTCAGATCAGGTCCAGCATGAAGTCAATGAAGAAGACCATCCTTCCAGAGGTAAAACGTCTGATAAAGGAAAAGAAAGAAAGCAAGCCAACCAGCGATGATCACTTCTATGCCAGTTCGATGGTCGAGCTCGCATTGAAAAAGGGCCCCTTGAGTCGAACGGAAGAGGGTAAAGATGACGAACATCATATTGACATGATGGCCGATGAAACTATGTTCATGTTCTTTGAAACGGTTGAACCTTCTGTCATGATTCTGAGTGCACTAATAGTCAGGCTGTTGCGCCACCCAGAGTACGTTGCTCCGATCCGGGAGGAGATAGCAGAAGCCCTGAAGGCCAACAATGGCGAATGGAGCTTCGATATCTTCAACAATACCCCCAGATTCGAGAGCTTTAGCAGAGAAACGCTCCGCCTGGATGGGATTGCCCTGGGTAAGTAGTAATCTCCGTTAGATTTTCCCATATTACCCAGGGCTAATTGCAGCTCGTGCAGTCGCTGGCAGTCGCCAGGTCGTCGGCAAGCCATTAACCATCCATTCATTGGGCATGACCTTCGTCCCAGGAACGAATATCACCATGTCGGGTCAATTCACCCACCTCGATCCTGACTTCTATCCAAACCCAACCAAATTCGATGGCAACCGCTTTTACAGCCCTGGCTCATCGCAAACCGCCAGCGAAATCATTCGTGACACCATTTCACCCACTGAAAGGTGGATGGTCTTTGGGATAGGAATCTCAGCCTGTCCAGCACGGCTATTGGGAACCAGACTGTGCCAGGTGGTAGCCGCAAAGATGATCATGGCCTACGATATGGAATTCGGGCATGATGGAAAGCTACCAGACTTTAACATCTATATCGATGCTGTTGCTGCACCAAACCCGGAGATTAAGATGCGTTTCAAGAGGCGTCAATAGACATCATCTTTTAGTCAAGGAAAGTCTCTGTTATTCACCATAGCTAGACTCTGCTCGGATTTGTACGGTTTTTTAAAAGAAAAAAAAAGAGGGAGATTTTGATGTTTTCACTGGTAATTTAACAGCGTGCCTTTTACTACATTAGGTTAGTCCTTGTTATTAAGTATATCTTCCGGTATTGCTTATTAAGCGATATAAAATGGGTACTAGGACTAATTTAGTAAGGAATTAAGGTTAAATTTATATAAGCTTAAAACTTCGTCAAAAATATTTAGCAGTTTCAGTTTCTTGAGAGCAAGACCGTACATAGTAACTGGGCCTCAGCCCAACCGGAGTCCGACCCTGAAGGGTAAGTCCTCTTTTTGCATATGTACAAACTACGGAGCAGAAACCATACTTACTTAGGAATATAAGGTTGCTAGAGCCATTACCGAGCCATTACCGTATTTATTTTATCCACTGGTTCGCAGGTGCTAGTTAGCAAAATTGAGGGTCGGATGCGTTGGAAAAGGAAAGAAAAAGAAATGAGCAAAAGACTCAAAAAGAGGCCTGCAGGTCATTGCCCCCGCACCATAGGAAGCTAGGTGCAGTAACTTGGTCAAGTGATTGACCACACAGCCCTCCGCAAGTCGAGTGGATTAATGTGCTCATGAAGAAGCAAGCCAAGTGAGCTGATGTTGTCTACGTGGCTAAACCCGTAATAAGAAATATACTATATATGACCATAGTATTTAGACAACACCGAATGGGCGATCTGATAGCCCAGAGAGCATTCGAACCTCCATCTTGAACCCCCTGATCACCAGAATTTTTTGATACTTCTACTTCATCGGGTACCTAATTGTTGCTAGGCACTTCCTAATCAATATGACGATCGACAAGATATCTAAGGGAGATGTTCCCCATACACAGTTTTATGACTCCGCCTACATGTCCGAGGCGCTTGATTCAGCATTCGACATCGAGCACGATGGGTTCGACGACGGAAACTTGTATTGGAAAATACTCCAGGAGCTCCTTCGCGAGAATCGGTCCCACCAGTCTCACCTTGACCGCACCGTTGTCTTGGATGTGGGAGCAGGCTCAGGGCGTATTTTCCGCAAAATAGCCCAGAAGGCTGCCAAAACAGCCGATGACCTGAGCGATGTACGCTTCATTGGGCTGGACAAGTCACCAGCCATGTTAGAACGAGCCAAAAAGCGAGACTCCGAACTTTCCAATGTCGGCACCGTCTCCTGGGTTGTGGGTGACGCCAACAACCTCATTTCTCAGCCCTCCCTCCGTGAAGTCGAACGACAAGTGAGCCTCATTCTCTATGCTGATGGAGGCATCGGCTATCTCGAGGGGAAAGCAGACATACATGCCTTCTTCCTGCATACCGCACAGTTACTATGCCCCAGGAGTGGCAGAGCCCACATATCTCTGCTCGAGTTCCAGGTAGCCGAAGCATACAACAATGGGGTAATTCCAAGTGTCTACGATGAATCGATGGAATCTATGGACGAGATCAGCAAGGATACTTCATTGTCTTTTAAGAACGTCTTCTATAACGAATACGTGGAAGATGGGCACCACCTGGCGCAACTAGATGTTGAAATCATACAGACGAATAAAGAGGGCAAAGAGACGCTCCTTGAGGTCTGTCATTACCAGCACCGGTTTCGAATCTGGCGCACCGAGGAGCTGATCCAGGTCGCTGAAGAGGCAGGTTTGCAGCATGTTGAGACTATCAATTGGCCACGGATGCAGCACTTTGTTTTCATGGCACGCGAACAGAAATAGTCAGGTTCCATTTATAATAGCTGGAATATATTCAGTATATGTATAGACAGCAAATTCTGCTGCTTTCAAATCAATGCCGGTTTTACAAGATATTCATCTTGAGTACACGAGATCCAGTGTGACAACTTTAGTCTATAGATAGATAATAACATCTAAACCGCCGGCAAAGAGGGGTGCAGGTAGTGACATGTTAGGACTGGCTGTACAAATTTTTCACGGTATGCTTACAGCTAAACATCAGCTGTGAATAGCTATCACTGTGAAGGGTCGTAGTTCACAGGACTCTTAGCTTTCCTATTATTTAGAGACTGTATATCTATATTTTCAGGGGCGCCACCGCATATCTGATGGCTATTCTATGGGGTATCGTACGACGGGGCGAAACTCTGTCAAAGGCCCCGGGGCAAACAACTTGTACAAGCAGAGCCAGCTTAACTTTGACCAGGAGGAGTTATATCATCCACCATTTGCAAAACAGTAGATTACACAAAATGGGATTACACCGTACTGTGGCTGCATAATGCATGGTGCTTTATGCAGTTCCATTCTTAACTATTGCCACAGAGATCCTATGCAGAGGTAGTTGTCACCGGGAGCTGAAATATGATCTGTAAGTATATGTCACCTATTAAATAGTGAGACTTACGAGGATCACCGTCATATAGCTGGCATATAAATGCAATGATACCACTTAAAGACTGAATCTCATAACCAATTTATATCAAGAGCAACTGCACAGCTTGAAAATACTCATCAGACATCAGCCTGACCTTCGAAGCCCCGTGCAACATGACTATTGCGATTGCAGGCTTAGGACCAGTCGGAAAGACCATTCTCGAAACTATTTTGGAGACTCCAAAATACAAAGACCAAATTGTCGTTCTGACGCGTGTAAGAGCAAGCTATCTCATCATCATCAATTATTACTGACAACCTCAAGGAATCCAAATCCACCCCTTTGTTAGACCAGGTCAAACAAGTGCAGATAGACTACAACGATGTTTCTTCTATCGCTGACCAGCTCGAGAAACATGATGTGCACACAGTCATCTGCGCTATCGGCTTGGTCTCTCCAGAGGCAGGTCAGGCGCAGGTGAACCTCATTCAAGCCGCAGAGCAGTCCGCTGCCACCAAAAGATTCATCCCAAGTGAATACTCATTTGTTCAATCTGAAGAGTAAGGCGGTTTCCCCTAAAGTTTGCTGTCAAAGACATGTCGGCTAACCCTCCAGAAAAAGGATCCTCCACATCACTCCTGGAGCTCAACCCTTTATTGACGGCACCAATGCCCTCCAAAATACGAAGCTGCAGTATACCCGGATTTTCCCAGGCTATTTCATGGACTACTGGGGTATGCCAAACGCCCGCACCCACCTCAAACCCCTCGCCTATGCGGTTGACATCCCCAATGGTCGAGCCCTTATTCCTGGAGATGGAAATAACGTCATCACTATGACCTACTCGTATGACATGGCTAAGTTTCTTGTAAGATTGCTCGATCAAGAGGCATGGTCCGAGATAGCGTTTATAGGAGGAGATGACCTTACGTTCAACCAGTTGCTGAGCTTGGCGGAGGAGCTTCGTGGTACGTTTGGCCCCAGTCACCATATATGTATTCTTAACCTCGCCTGTCCTTTGCTAACACCTGCCTCTTCCAATAGGAATGAAGTTTGAAGTCTCTTACGATCCTCTGGACAAGATCAGGAGAAATGAGGCCACCCCCCTTCCTCAGTCAGAGGGAGTAGGCTATGGCCCTGAGATAACTCAATGGGTCACTTCTTACATAAGTCATGCTGTTGTTAACGATGGATTCAAGATGCCATTGGAAAATCGCCTCAACAATCTGTTCCCAGATATCCAGCCAGTCTCGATGAGGGAGTTTTTGTCCAAGGCTTGGAAGGCCTGATTGGCTACTTATATCACCCTTGTTAGGAGATCAGATGGAGGTACCAAGACCAATCTTGGCTGTGGGTTGCCTAGCGGGGCTATTAGGTCGTTTGAGATGGATTCACGAATTTGACTATTTAGTTAATGCCGCTGAAATTTTTTTAAGAAAAGAACCACTGCCAGTAATGAGTAAATGCCTATACGGTTATCCACTCAGAGGTTCTAGAAACTGATAGCTGGGTTAGTAGCATATTCTAGTGGCATTGCGCACTGGCCATGGGAAAAAACTGTTACCCCGATCACCTATGATCCATCCTGTATGCTGGGCCCCCACGCCTCCGACTAAAGCGTAATACTCATTGTAGACCACAAAGTAGGGCCTATCTTTGTGCCAGATTACAGGGGGGTTGCCGCGCGTAATACGGTTAGGGCGGATCCGTCCAAGGTAGTTGAAGACTGCGTTTCACCTCTCATACCTGTCTCTCAGAGGCAGGTATAGGATTGCTAAAAACACCCAGTAGTCGCTAAGCTTGGTATATTTTGGTGGCCACTCTTTGTAGTTCTTCTTGACCAAATGCGGGTCCGGCCACTCGATACCGCTATGGCCGCGTGGAGTCGCTTTGGCGCGAAAAGGGGGAGGCTTTGCCCAGTACTCCGGGTAACTCGCGTTATTGTTGTAGGCCTTGTAGAGAGAAGCCCGTAACTAGTCATACTTGGCCCTGTAGGCCGTCAAGTATCCGAGCCTGTCTAACTCAGTGGCCAGGGTGACGATTATAGACGGTACGAGTTATGCTCCGGGATACCAAGGATGAAAAAGCAGCGAAGATTGTTACTGAGACGTAGGAGTGACGGTGACAAGCGGTTTAGAGAAGGGGTATAATGGAGCAGTTTGAACAGTGCTACCTCCTATGCTAGGCAGGCGGTTGAGAGTGTGCGGTAGAAGGGGCCACGTTGGGTGCTACCAGATGTTTGACTAAATCTACAGAAAAAGATTTGCGTAGTGCCTACCAGGAGTTTGGTCGCTTTTCACAATTCCTGCCAGCAGTATCGACTCTGCTGGGAAACTCCCGTATGCTCCAGGGGTCAGTAGCAGCATCTTGGGTATAGAGTGGTGTAGATGCAGTGACAGTGACATGCTGAATTCAGGCTGGTGGCGTGGGCCATAAATGCTGGCCTATAGAAAGTAGGCCGGCCATCCATCCGGATCTATGGATTGGGAGAGGATGAAGATGAGGATGAAGAGATGTTGATGTTTAGAAAAAAGAAAAAAGATGTTTACCGCGCTTACTAATACTCCACGGGTAAAGACCGCGGGGAACTTCCACTTCCTCCTCTTTTTTTGTATATAAAAGATTAAGTCGACGCGCAAATGCTTGCCCGTATAACTTCACGCTCTCGACTTCTTCTCTCTCTTCGCCCATACCAAACACCAATTCTGCCCTGCTCCCGCCCGCTCACCAGATCCGCCATCATGTCCGAGATGACCCACGTCTTCACCAAGGACGCCTGTCCTCGTAAGTCCTCCCTCTCCCCGCCATTGCCCCGCCGGCTATTTCGCTGTTGACTGACTGAACTGATCCTATCCAGCTGCTGGCCCATACGTATGTCTGCCATCTCCTCTACGCCAGGATATCTATCAATCGAGGACATTGATCTAACTGTCTACAGAGCCAAGGCATCAAGGCTGCCGGCCAGGTCTTCGTCTCCGGCCAGATCCCCGCCGACAGCACCGGCAAGCTCATCGAGGGAAGCATCGCAGACAAGACCGATCTCTGCTGCCGAAACATCACCGCCGTGCTGGCCGCTGCTGGCTCGTCGATTGATAAGGTCGTCAAGGTCAATGTACGTCCATGTCCCGCGCATACCATAATTAGGAATGCCGTACCGGGAGGGGGTTGCCCGTATACTGACTTGCAACAGGTCTTCCTCGTCGACATGGCTGACTTCGCCGAGATGAACGGCGTTTTCGAGAAGTACTTTGCCCACAAGCCTGCTCGCAGCTGTGTTGCCGTGCACCAGCTGCCAAAGGGGGTCCCAGTCGAGCTTGAGTGCATTGCTCTCCAATAGATAGCAACGCAGCTTGTACATAGAAATAAAGGGGGTAACATTGAGTACGATAAATGAAGTATGATCTACAGATATGAAAAGAAGGCAACGATCAGGCTTAAGATGCAGAACCTCTATAATACCATTGAAAATATTAAGTGTGCCCGTACAATAACAACGACAGAGTGGTATCCCATCCCCATTCCCCGTCCTGCATCATATCCCATGCAACCATCCCACGCCCGAACGAGAACTTCACGTAATACCGGCGCCAAACAATAAAGTAGAAAGGGGCAAAAAATCATTCGTAGTATCTACTATCGAGGCAAAGTAGCCGACATGCGCCCTCCAGTGCCAGCCATCAAGCTCTGCTTAACAATCAGGTCCGCCGCCGCCGCCGTGGCCAGCCGCTCCTTCTGCCTGCTTCGGTCTCGCAGATACCCAGCAGCTTCGACACGCATCCTCAAAATTCTCAATATCATATCATCGTTAGGCTCAGCCTGGGCTTCACGACGCTTTTCCTCTTTCGCTTTCTTCATCGTGCCCAAGTTGCGAGAGAGGAGGATGCTCTTCCCTCTCCGCGCAGACAGGACACCCGCGAAGCCTGGCACACCCAAAGTCGCAGACGAGGCAGACATGCGGTTACGGTTCGCCTGTTGTCTGGCGGCTGTGGCACTGGCCATGCGTTCCGAGGTACGGATTAGCTGCTCCGAAGGCTCAAAGTAGAAGTAGAACAGCGTCTGTATCTCGTGGTACTTGGGGCTTTTGAGGACATCTATAGGCACTCCGTTGGCTTCCCCTGTTTCTTCATCAACGGCATTGAAGAAGGCGAGCAGTAGTCCAAGCCAGGCCAGAACGATGTCGAGCTCAAGTTGAGTCAATGGCTTTTGGTTCGAGGGTTTATCAGATAGTGGTGGGACAAGGAGAGATTCAACGGTGGATAGGACTTCTTTCCATAATCGAGCCATGACGGTACGCATCGCCGGGCCCGTGAGAGTTTGGTTCATGATGGAGAAGTTGTCGTCGAAGTAGGTGAAGAGAGGTGCGAGGGCGTTTTCAATTTCCGCTTGCGTGGGTGCCGTGTTGGATTGCGTCCGGTTCAGGTTGAAGTAGCTGGATACAGTTGACATGCTGATGCCACGGGAGAGGAGCGCTTTAAGGGCTCGCCGCGATAGACAGTGGTTGATATACGCTGATAGCTATGCACTTGTTCAGCATTGCGACTCTAGAATGGTTCATACAAGGGGAAAGGAACTCACCTTCTCTGTAATCTTCCTCGTCATCTCCTTCTCGGTCCTTTTCAACGTGCGGAACGCCTTGCCGAAGTAAAATTGAATATCATCCCTCTCCCCTTCCATACTCACTCTCAGCAATAATCGACCCTGTGTATCTAGGTCTAGCCAGTAATCCCGCGGTGCAAAGTCTGCAAAATGCACTGGATCCAACTTCATTGACGTCCTACCGACATAGTCATGGTCTCCCACAGCATCCCAATCCCATATTGTCGCAATAATGTTCAACGGTCCCTTCGTCATAATATCTACAGTATCATCCCATCGCGGGTTGAGGTTATTGTAAATAATGCGTGATTTCGAGATTCGCTTCTGGTATTCATCCGTCAGCACAACATACGGGTCACTAAAACCGTCAATATCGCAGCCCTTTAGGTCTTCGGCCTCAACGATCTTGACAGTGAAGACATAATTGGTTATTTTCCGTTGCCGTTTCGTTATAGGCGGCGCATTCTTAGCCAAGACTTCAGCACATGCATCGATGTTGATATCACGTTCTAACTGGTCGAATTTCTGTAATGCGTACTCAATGTTGTTGAGTTTCACAAAGGACTTAACAACGTTGATGGTCAGTTATCACTTCATCACAAGTATTTTATATCCATAAGGAAGGTAGGCGAAAAAAGAAAAAGATGCGGTATACCTCTGGAAAAAATTGAAATGGCTCAACCTTCTCTTTACTAGTCCATGCATCCTTTGCCATCTGCACCCACTTCTCCTGCTTTGTCTGACGGGCAGCAGCCTCCTGCTCTGGCGTCAACCTGTCCATTTCCCGACTAAACAGCCCCTCCAAAATCTCACAATATCTGGCCATCCCGTTCCCGATCGACCGTGAAATAGCGGTCATGAACTTTGCGTACCCTACATCGTCGTCCCAGTTCAACTGCGCTATCTGGTCCACGACCTGATTAAATGATCGAAACACGTCCGTTACTGAGACGCTGTGCCGTTGGTCCTCGGTGGGTATGTCACCTGGAGCATCAGTCTGGACTTTGAAGTTATCCTGTTTGACGGCCTGGTTTACCCAGTCATTCACCTTGGCGTCTGTGGCCTGGATCCAGCGCCAGACGAAGTCCGCTAGCAGTTCCTCGACATGAAATGGGAATGGTTCACCAGGAAGAGCCTCGAGGAATGTTTGTCGGACGCCAGAGAGCTCGCTGTATAGATCGAATCCCTCTTGCATCTCGATTTGCTCGTTCTTCTCCTGTGCTTGTTCGATTATGCGGATGATCATATCTCGCGCATCTTCTGCATATACAGGGAGAATATAATTAACCAACACTGTAAAAGGATTGACCCTGTGCAATGTTAGCTGACAACATCTAATTAAATACCAGCGGGGGGTTCTTACCCTACGATCTCAGGATTCTTTCTATAGCGCTTCTGAATCCGCTGGCAGACTTTCATCACAGCCTTACCAAGCTGAATAACATGATGAAACTCCCACGCATCTTGCTCTGGCGGGATCTCCTTATTCAGATACTCCTCATAAATTGACTTGGCTTTCTCCAACAATCCTTCGGAAGCATATTCACGGAACCGCTCCCGTTTCTCTGGGCTATCCGTAAAGTATGGATCGGCCTCGATGTGGTTTTCTAGGACATACATAACTGGCCCAATGGGCGGAATTTTGGCATCATAGCAGGACATCATCGTTTCATATAACTGTCGGAGAAGGCCTTCGTGGATAGAGGTGATGACACGTTGCATACAGAATATATCCGCTTGGGTCCATTTGTTTCTATCGTACAGAATGGGCGCCATAACGATGCTGGCACGCTTGTTTTTGGCTGCCGGAGGGTCCTTGACGAATGTGAAGGCCGAGTCAAGTGTGTCTAGGCTGATGTCCTGGTCCACATATTTTTCTCGGAATACGTCTAGGAAGAGTATAAGCCGCGTAAAGTTGGGTATTCGCCAGCGTAGACATATCTCATTAAGTAGCTCGGTAGACTGTTTCGATAGTAGCTTTGACGCTGGAGTCTCAGATGTAGCCTCTGATGCTTGAAGTGATTGGTCACGGAGGTCGTGAGTAAGTAGCTGGTTCAGTACAAATCGATAGTATGATCTTGGGTCTGGGGGTATAAATGTGTACAGTTTTGTATCTGGCTGCTCATAAGTTTCGTCTGCTAGAGACAATGAGCCCATGTCCAACGACTGGTCTATCACATAAGACGAGTTTTCAGACGCGTTCCCGTAGGCCTCCGTGTACGCATCCTCCCCATATGGAACGTCCGCCAACTGGGCGTTGAACTGTGGCAGTGTCCCACCAGTACTTTTTGCAAGTTCCGGATTTGACTGAACTATGGCCAGCATCATCTGTGAGAGGTCCGGCCCCTCCGTCTTCTTCCACGCTTCATAGCCCTCTTCAACCTCGAAGTCCTTGACAGACAATGTGCCTCCAGTATTGAGATTAAGGTGCGCTTGGTATAGCTTCAAATCCTGTAGCGCTTCCTTTCCAGTCCAGGAGTCTTTATTCTTATTAATATCCGATTGTACCTGCGAATTCCGTAGGCCAAACGCCTTAGCAACGGTCTGCACCAGGGGCATGTCCTTAACATCATAGCTCAATGGCGCAACGACTTCGACCGTAGGGCCATCCTTTTGCGAAGACTCCGTCAGATCCTGGTCGTGTGCTAGCAGTTTACTTTCCAGCGTTGCCAGCCTGCTCGCCAGCTCCGGCTTGTCCCTGATCCAGTCATGGTCCTTGAGAATAAATGTAATAAGCCGTACGAAGAGCGCAACATGCCGATCCACCATCAGTTTCCAGCTAGTATCCTCCGGCACTCTCCCCTTGGACAGCTCCTTGGTTGCATTTGAGAAGAAAATCAGCACCAGATCCTCTACGCGCCGGTCCTTTTCCATACGTTTCTTAAAGCTCTGCTCCTTCAAGGCGTTTAGAAAGGCTCCAAAGGTCCTCTTCACCGTAGCATCCTGAAACTCCTTTCTATGTTCCTTTCCAATCAATACGCCCGTCAGCCGCTTCTCGAGCTCGCTTATAAACCCGTGCGGGAACCTGGTGCTTTTCGAGTCTCGCACCAGGCTGAAATCCTTCATCAGGTCGTGGAAGGAGGTTGACGCCCGGTTTAGCGACTGCGGCCGAGATGGAGGAGCAGCCTGTACTCTCTTCGTGCGCGCCTGGAGCAAGTAGGCCAAGAAGGCAACTCGGAGGGCATATGTGTAGGCATCGTTGCTGCTGACACGACGCCGGCGGACGGTAGAGATGTTTCGTGAGTGACGTCTGACATTGTTGCTCGGGCTGTCTACGCGTCGGATGCCGCCCACGGAGTGTCTAGAAGTACTGGACATGTAATCCGCCCCAGAGCTCATGCTCATGCTCATGGAGAGCCCGGTAATCTTATCTCTAATCGCAGGGTGGGAGGACGGTGGCTGCGGAGGTCGGGTTTGCGCATAGATCTGGAGCAGTTCAGTATCACTATAATGTCTATATTTCCTTTGAGTAGGCAGATCCAGCTTACCTGCAGTGTTTGTTGTCAAGAGATATTCGGATAGCTCGCTCGTTGCTTGTTGCAGGGGGCGCAGAGAAGCAAGCGGATCCCACAGTCCGTCACGTTACAGATCGATCACAGCGACAACAACTGGTCTATCTGTGTCCTGTGAGAGGGATGAGAAGTGAATAATCTGTGGCACTCTGGCCAAATCGAGTCCGGGTATCGCGAGCTTTCTATGTCAAAAGTAAAAAAGGAAATAAAAGAGAGAGAAGACGTTTATCGCCGTCCAGGGGGGCCAGGTGAAGCAGCTAAGGAGGGAGTTGTGGATTTTGGCCTCTGACGTAGTGTGTCAGATCTAAGCTGCAGGGTGTTTACGTGTTTGCCATCCAGTCCAAAATGCCCTTTATGCTCCCCAGTTAACGGAGTATACGAGATAGGTTGGCTATAGATGGCAAAACCCTCCGTCTTGGTCTTGTTTGTATATACATATATACCTGCTTACACCAACTACCGGTTTTTCCCTCCGGCGGTACAAGTCTGGGTTGATGACCTACATTGAAACGGGAGGCCTGAGTCGTCATTTCAAAAAAACAACAAAGCACACAGTTTAGGGGACAGGAGCTACTATCGATTTATGAATAATACAGGCAGCTAGAGTCGCATCGGGGACGGCAATTGAGGAGATGCACCGATGTGACAAAACACTTGCAGTGAATGGCCAGCCTTCTCGGGCGCCCTTTTTGAAACAAGATGAATGCATGAGCGATATCAAGACTGCCTTTTATTTTCGGTCTTTCGAACTGAGTGTGATTGGATCTCTAGGTTTTTATATACAGTACATTGTCCTCTCCCTGATTACCAGCTGTCCTCATGGGGTTTTCTCGCCTAGAAGAAAGGTAGTCAGTAAACCCATCGTAGTCAACAAAGGAACAATTGAATCGGCAGACTCACGGCTAGGGCATTGGGACCACCAAGCTCCGTCTCGAGTCCGTCTGGGAACGTTCGGGGAGCGCTGGGTTTGTCTGGATAGAACAAGCTGACGACACCGGAGAAGGCGAAGACGGTGGCCACGGAGCACCCAAGCAGGAAAAAGGCCTTGGGGGCTTTGAAGTGATTGTACTCTTCGGTGCTGAAGGTGGTCAGGATATCGTTGTCTTCGTGGACTGGCTCTCCGAAGTTGCGTTTATCCTGCGCATCCCACCACTTGGTGTTTGGATCACGGAACTGACGCTTCACGGCCGGGGGATTCTCATATCCGCCATTCTGTAGTGCATTAAGAGATCGGAGTCAGCTAAGTGAATATTTTGAAGAAGGGGTCGGCTGCAGTGACGAACCATGCCCGGGTCCTCTATCTCGGCCTGAGAGGCATATCTGACTTGCGTAGGTGCGATTCTGGGGGTTGCGGTTGTAATGCGAGCCGTCAGGGCCGGCACTCGCGCCGACAAGATTCGTCTCGACAGCATCTACTCCTGGTCAGTATGGACAGTGACAAACTAGCAATCATACAGGAGGGAACGCACAATTGCAACCTGCGGCGCTGTCGAACCTGATGTTTCGCCTTCTTCTTCTTCTTCTTCGTCGTTTCGCACTTCAAACTAGGCAGTGCTTAGTCATCTTGCTAGTTGAAATCGCCAGCTGCAGCGGCGAAAATTAACGACTCCCGCAAAATCCTTTGACACACCCATCTTTTGCCCACCAGCAGCGCACCTTTGCCGATAACGATGCCAGAATTCGCATGTGGCCTGGGTAGAAATAGATCTATCGACTGATGGGAAATTTGGGAATTTTGACCTCGTTTTCGCCCAGATACTACGGCTAGGGTCATTTTTAGCTTATCTCCCCCCATCCAATTTTATAGGGGACGAGAGATGCAAAACGGCACGTCGAAAGGCCGGGGACACAGTCGCGACATCTCGACGCCTGAACATGACGGCGAGCTTCAACACATAGCCAGACCTACGACGCCTACTGATACGCCCTCTGAGCAGCCAAAACCAGACGTTCGCCAGGATAATAACGGAGTCGCGAAACACGAACATTTTAATGGAATTAATGGACCGCCATCCAAGCGGCGGAAGCTTGCAGGAACACCGGGACGAACCACACCACGACCACCCTCGCCGCCATGGAAACGCGCCGGATTCGATGGCCCGACTTCCTTTGTGGCGGATGGGAAGCGAAGGTCGACAAGAACGAATGTTATGCCTACCGAAATGCTGCCTGAGACCGATCCACGACGCACGCGATCGGTGCAGAAGGGACCTATGAGCAAGACAAAACAGAGCTGGGCTCAGGGTCGCGGCAGCTCCGCTTCACCTTCTGGCGCCGCAAAGTCGGAAACGAACGGTAGACGCATACTCGGTGGCAGCAATCAGAATAATGGCGTGGATCCATCCTCATCTTCGAGGGATGTCTCTGGACGCGCGACAATATCAAAGGCGGCTGCAGGTTTTGCTAAAAACACCAGCCAGCCTCAACCTTTGTCCCAAAGGCGCGTCTCTGATATCCCACGAACAACC